>JAANSP010001607.1:0-14843 GCA_036850745.1 Homidia socia | reverse complement strand
ACGGTGCCAATGTAATGTAGAGTGAAATTCGCAAAACAGAACACATGTCTCGTTCAATGGTATGATATGTATGTTCGTTCTCCCTATTTTGTAAATTGACGATAGAAAAAAAGAAACCTTGCTACTCAGTTAACTGTGATTTGCATGTGCAACTACTGCTCCCTTATAACAGTTTTAAAAATGGCTATACTAATGATGAAAACAGCAGAACAGCAAACTTTTACTGCAATACATTTGGTGGCTTCTCTTGCATTGATTTTTTTGCCTGAATACATCGAGAAAGAAATATGACAACCGCAAATACATGATAATAATAGCAAGCATGTGTAGAAGAACAGAATGAAAGAAAAAAGTGTTCTGTATGAATAGAGACATATTATTCTTGGAACGCAAGTATTTATTACTTGTCAGTCGTTCGTTTCCATCATTCCGTGTGTTATCAATAATGCGATCAATCCCACCACCAACAACGCTGCTGTTCATGCTCATTATCATTATCCGTTATCATAATGAAGATGACATAAATGATTCTCATTACCATCACCATCATCATAATCATCATCAGGTAATTCCATGGGTCTACCTCTCCTCTGCTCTACCTCCTGTTTCCTCCCTTTTCTTTCTCAATCACTACACCAAGTAGTTGGGATATTCTCTTAGTATCTTATTATCATTATTATTTTACTAGCATCACTACTGAGACATTTATTGTTTGTAGTTGAGGCGCGGGAGGTAACCCGAGAGAGTTGTTGAGAATGAGAAGTGGCAGCAACTTCCGAATTGGAGTATTATGCCATTACCATTCTCCTCGTCTTTTTCTCAGCATCATCCCAATAATAAAATTATCTCCTCATGTGCCGGATGCATTCTTTGTGTGCGGCCACGACAAAGACAATATGATATGTCATCTAAAAAGGTGCTGCTGTTGTTTCGCTGGCATTTATTTAGATTCTCCTTAATCATGCTCTCCCCTTGCATTTTTATGGTAATGGTAAGGAAGTAAAGCTGGGGCATGCATGCGCCGTGTGTGCAACGAATGCATACACATGTGCGGGACATTGTAATTCAATATTTTATACTGTATGTATGGTGAAATGTGTACCAAAAATATGCACTCATACTATTGTAGTATAAACATGAGGAGGGATTGAAAACACGAAATTATATATTTTTCGTTTCCGCATCATACGGCATCTCTTTCTTTCCTCTACTTTTATGGTGTAGATGAATGGAAAAATAAAAAAGGAAAAGAATAAGAATGCCTCCCTAGCGACTAGCCAAACCTCTTGCAGATAGTGCAATTGGTTCTAAGCCATACTCTTCTTAACCACTGCAACATTTTTTCTATTGCAAATTGCTCTCGTAAGTTTTTTTAGTGGAATGGGGTAGTTTTAAAATATTACATGCATCCGCAAAGTGCGAACACAATTAGTTGATCAATTACATTGTTCTTCACTCAATGTACACGCAACAGCAGAAATGTGCGGAAAAGCTATCGAGTTTAAAGTTGTAATCAAAAATCGAATTTCTGAGAAAGATAGTAATAAATTATTTTAAATGTATTTTTAAAGTTGCAATATACTACCAATCTTTTAATAAATAAAATCTATGAAATTTTTCCTTTTGTTTTTATTTTAATATTCTGCATTTAAAAATAATTAATACGATTGAAAGAAGTAAGATTTTTCCTGATGGGAATCATTTAATACTGTATGCAAATTGAGTTAAGATTCTTAACTTAAAAATTACGTCATGTTTGTTTTTCTACTGCTCTCCTTCAGTGTATATCTTCATATATGTGAATAATACCCAAAATAAATGCAAATGCAAGAATAATCCATCTATTATTTAATTTTCTACAAGAGCTCTCAGACCAGCCACACTTGTTCCCTCAAAAACGAAAATGAACAAACAGGGTGCGGGTGTGTTTTTAAAATCGCATTTCGAGACTCAAAACTACGCTTACTGCTCTCGAAAATTTCCGTTTTATTTAAAATCATGACTTGAACTTGTAAACAAGGTACTCGAGTAGGTGTAGTGTAGTTAAAACCTCTTGTCTTCATCTTGATGTATTTACATCTTGCTTTCCCTTCCATTCTTCTCGATTCTTTTCCAGTTTCTGTTTTGTCGTCATCAGAAGGAGGACGAAGGCGCGCAGACAAAAAACAATGCTTTTTGGAAAATAGGGAGCATGAAAATAGAAAAAAGTGGACGAGGGGGTAAAGAAAAGTAGCGCTATTTACCTGCACATTACCCACACCGCCAGCTTTAATTCTTTGATCTCTCGAGTGAAACCGTCCACCTCTTTGGGAGTTTCTTGAAAGAAAAAATATACATCCACTCCATCCGCGTTAGCTGGAAACAGAAGCACTTTTCTTATACTTTTCTGCGAATACTAATCTATATAAGCCCATTCTAATGTAAATGGAGCCTTGGAGACTTGCAAAGTTTTCCACCAACACTTTCTCTTCTTTTTCCTGTTTTCTCTACTCTTTCCCCTCTCACTCACTTAAGCTGGAATTAGTAATTTGCCTTGGCTAGGCAAACTGTGGAATATGGCAAGTTGCACTAGTTATGGTGGCCATCGGCAAAAATACATTGACTTACTTTTCACCCAGCCTTTTTTCTTGCTGTGTTAGATAGACTATTGGGGAAAAATTCTCACTTGCTCTCCCTCCCCAAATCACATAGTCTTCATGTGTCGTGCAGGCTTGCAGGTTTGTTTTAAGTATTTGCTTAATACTTTCCGCAAAAACATGCTTATAAATGTAGACACACATGTCGTGCCTCTTTTTATTATATGCGTCCCATGTTGACTCGACTTGACTACTTCTTTTTCCTCTGTGCTGTACAGTCTGATGCCTCCTCCTGTTTGTTTGTACATTTTATTTGAATGAATAAAAAACCAGAAAAAAACGACACACATATGTAAATGTAGAGTGTCGTGTGTGGAAAAGGTTCTTTTCTGTTCGTCTTTTTCTTCCCTGACAATTCGTAGATGGTCCCTTTCTGTTCTATTCTTCTGGAGAAAGATCGAAACACAGAGAAGGCATATTTTGCGAAACAGAAGATGAAGAAATGAGACTGTTCCTTTCTCTCTGCGTGTGTACTTGTTCTCTCTCTGTTTGCTTACTTTTGTGCATGTGTTGTAAGTAAGTACATCCCTTCCCAAGTTCCCAATTCCCAAAATCATTGTCATGGCAGGGCAAGAGACACCGAAAAGACGAACAACTGGAAAGTTGAGCTATAGTTTCGCTTGAATGCTTGATTATGCTCTTCTAACCTTTAAGTCATGAATAATTTTCCTGTCCTTTCCTCCATCTCATTTCCCATTCAAGCAACAAAACAAAGTAAAATTGTGCATCTCGCTCAACATTTTTTTTGCTCAAGTTGGTGTAGTAGTTCTACTGTTAAACCAAAGCCCGAATGAACCCGCGAGGATGTTCATGCGAGTGAATTTTATGCCTTGGTATAAGTAAGAAATTGTCAAGGGATAAGTGGTTGGTAACAATCATCAAGGCGTGCTATGTGCCTAATGTGGAGTTTGAGGAGCAGATTTATGTTCTATTCCAGCCCTTTACTCTTTGCTTTACTAAGGGATTTGGTAACTGTTTTTTTCTTATAGATTAAACACTGCTTTGATTTTCTGCTGGTCGCAACGGAAAATAATAATTTATAAATTTTCTTGGAAATGTCAAGTGTTTGTTCATGTTTTGTTTTCGAGGAATTTACAAAAACTCCGTGGTCCTTACAGATGTAGCTTTATTCAACCACTCATGTGGTTTTAAACGTGTATTCCATATTTCGTGAAACACTTTTGTGCTGCCACGTTATCATCATTACTTTTAAAAACCGCCCATCCAACTTTTAAAAGTTTGTTAATGTTTTGTACGTATGTATAAAATTGTTATGTGAATGGTTTAAATATCTCATTTTTAAAAGCATTTCATTCCATGTGACAACCACCCACGATGTAGAAAAATGGAGTGAAGTGAAATGTGGCTGGTAAAAAAAAGTTTCCGAATAATCATGTTAAAAGCCGCTCCCAAAAACCAGTACAGCATCACTAAATCGCCGCCCCCGCAAAATTGTTTCTCTGTCATATCTTCTACTTATCGTCGAGTAATGCTTCTCAAAATATTTCATTTCTGGATTATAATACCTACCAAAAGTGATGACGCGTATTGAGTTGTTAAAATCATTACTTTTGATAATACATTCGAGTTTTTTATTTAAAGAAATATTATTCCATGTTAGCAACTACAATGAATGCATACAATGGGAAATTATTTAACGGCATGTTCTTTGGTACTGCAACTGGTGCCACAAATATTTCAATCTAAAGAAATATTGTTGTTTTAAAGGTCCCATCTGTATTCTGTATAGCTCAAAATTAGCACATCTTTAGCTCGAGCTATTTGGTAGAAAACAAACTTTACATTTTCAATCGACATTAAATACTAAACCTTTGCGTTGCCGTCTTTCATGAAGATATCCATTAATGTTTTTGTTATTTTGAGCATGTTATGTTATAATTACGAAACCGACTTTTTCAAAATCATTTGCGGCCTTTATTCTTTCCTTTTATCTATTTTAGCGAAGGATAAATTTTTTCTGCGATTGCAAATGTTTTTATATTTGAAATTCAACAAAGTTGCAAGGCAAATCCAATTTTGCAGAATGATATTCATTTCTATTGCTTGCAAGATTTTCCTCAACATTATAGCATGCATAAATACTACATAGGTACATATATAAATATAACAGAACGTATTTATATAATTGTATGGTGTATATTTATGCGTGCAACATTTATTTTATTTCTTCTACTCGAACAGAGTTTACTTGTACGTGGCTAATAAAATAAACGAGCGTATTTGATGACGAAAAGTCCTAACATCATCATAACACGATTTCACTTTTTATTTGGCCCAGGTGATTGACTGACTATGAGCACAAAAACTTTTCTCCTTCAAGTAACACAACTTGCACAGACTGATCATTTTATCGATCCAGACGATCAGGCAGAATTATGGACATTCTCCTTTATTTTTATACAAAAACATAAAAAATGTTGGGCCCCTTTTTCGTCTCCCTACGATTCCCTTACACTACATAAATACAAAATGACGCTGAGCTGTGACCATGAGGAAAATTACTTGATCACTTCATTCCAGAGCACTGAAGTCGCTGCATCATCAAGTCTCTAAAAACATTACTGTAGTTGCCTGGCATTTGGTCCAGTGATTTGCAGTGGTAATCAAGAAAATATGTAGCGATTCAATTTTGGATAACAACAACAACAGGTATGCATCATATAATATTGTCTTTTATTTCATTGATGATCAATCAACATTCTACTACAATATACTTTTGTGCAGTACAAAAGTATATTGTAGTAGAAGAGCGTACGTTTTCTATGTAGCATTATTATTATTATTGCCACAGTACTCATGTGGACTTGCGTTTCTACTTGCGCATTTTGTGTTGTAGCATACCTACTCCATGTGCACTGTATTCCTTTAGCGTCAAGGTGTCTATGCATGTCTTTTTATTAAACGATATGGTACGGTACATTTTATGAACCCAACTCCATCTTTTTCTCCTCTTCTTTTTCCTCCCATCTGCCTCTTTACTGGGAACAAATAAGTACAGTACCAAGAAAAGGGAGGGGGAAAGTGAAAAAAAGTTCACTTTCTTCGCCTCACTTCACTCATTGTCTGTCTTGTCGCATGAATGAGTGCACTTTATATTGTAACGTGTGATGATAATATGTAGATATGACATCAGTGTAGTGCAAAAAATATGTTTACCCATCTATAGAATTTTCTATACGCTTTTCAAGTAGAAATGCACGTAGACATGTATACGAAATAATGTTGCACAAGTTTTTTGTAGCAGTTTACTAATATTTTTGATGGGGTACATTCTCTCAGTGTATTTCCCACTTCTTTTCACTCCTTTCTTCATCGACCTACAACAAAATTATCAAGTTGAAAAAATGGGCACATACAAAATAATGTTCTACTACTACCTACTACTTTACACTTTATGGTGCAACATGATATGAAGGTTGAGCAAGAAAAGAAAAGCAAAAGAATGTCTTTTTTTCGTTCACTCACTCAACTACTCATCATTGCCAACAGCGGAAGCGGCAGCAGTGTCTTACAAAAATGCTGCAGCTGTTTATACTTTCACCACCAACTAGCTTTAAATTTCCATCCATATTTTTTACGAAAAAAACGAGGAAAATAAATTTTAATGAAGGTATAACAAATAATAATAGCGTATAGCTATTACGGATTTTCACTCTATACACAATGTGCTGCTGATGTTGCACATAACTTGTATGGACGTGCACATACGTAGAAAACTTGAAAGTATTGTTATTAAGGGGGAGACAGAAGAAATTGTAGAAAAAACAGAGAAAGCGACGTTGAAGCGTTGTGTCATAACACATACAAGAAATATTTATTTCATCGTCACTGTAGTGGTACCACCGCCGCTTGCATATTTTCAAGTTTATTCAACATACCGCTGATGGTGCTGCTGTAAGAGAGGCTGTTCTGTGTAGAAAAAGAAATCCTTTTTCTTTTCATATTTTTCATCATCGCATCATCCTTTAAAAAGTACTACCATGACCATAACCGTCGTTCCTTACCGGCACTACTGCATTACATCATCATGATCATCATCACCCACCACCACCACTGCTGCTTCTACTACTCAACAAACAAATCCCATATAAGCCTGTGCGATGTGTTGCGTTGGTTGCCTTGAGGCATTTTCCTTCTCTTGTTATATTCCTCTTCTTTTCTCCATTTTCCTTTCCTTGCTTTGTTGTGGCATGGTTGAGCTCCCTAGTGGTAGGTAACAAGGAGCTGCGCCAAGAATGACAGTGGCATAGTGGAAACTCATCACTTTTCTTTTTTACATACATTAAGTATTATTATATTGACAATTCAACGGAATTCCCTTTTTTGGAATGGCCTGGAGGAAATAGAAGGTCTTGTCTATTTACATTTATGCCATTTTTTATATGGCAAAGTAGGGAATAGGTACTCTCTCACTTCGTTTTCCTTTTTCCTTTCTGATTTGGCTCCCTTTTTATCCAATTCCAACAGCGACTGATAAAAAAAGATCACAGAGTTGATGATCATCGTGAAAAAAGTGTGCTTACTTATATCATGTCTTTTTAGATAGATGTATAGACGGCACTCACATGTTATCAATGTTTGTTTTGGATAATAAATAAATAGAAAGGAAAAAGAAAATATTTGCGATTGCCCACTGGAATAGAACAGGATTTGGTGATAAATAGTGTAATGCTTGGATATGCGTATTTATTGTTTGCATATTTTTGGGGCGATGATAAATACCAATAAAAATGTCAAGTGCATTATCCTTCCTTTGAAGTACATGCGTATTCCGCACTGCGTGTCCGTAAACACTAGCGCCATGTTCAGCCGAATGTTGTTTGCTTTTGATCCCCTCGCTTGATGAAACGCCAACAGCTAGCAGGCCACCCCGCACACACATTGTGCTAAATTTTTTACGGATGTGCAAAATGGAATGAATATTTCACGCATACACGCTTAAGGCATAGTTGTCATTTTATTTTTAGGCAAACAATAAGAAGCATAAATGCATAAGTGTAAAATGGAATTGCTAATCTTGTCTTCACAAACTCTTTTTATTTTTTGGAAGGAAAAAGTAGTTTACTAAACAATTTGGAAACACGGATGATCTAAAAAAACTTTTCAATTATTTTTGCTTCATGTTTTTGTTTTAGTGGAGTCGCAACATTCGTTTAAACTTTTTATTGTGCATGTTAAATATATCATCCTTGTTAAATAATGAAAAGAAATAAATGGTATTACATGAATCGGCTATCGGAATCGAACATAAATAAATAGCTTCTCTTTTGTCTTGGCTACCTTGAAAAGGTCTAAGAGTAGTGGCGCACTCAGTTTCTCGTCATCCCCATTATTTAGGAAAATCTTCTATGCTTACAAGGTAACAAATAAATAAGGTATTGGTGATTATTTATTTTATCGTTAACTGATTTTAAATTTCTAGCTGCATAAATTCTTGGACAACGTGAATAATCATTTGACAATGCTGCTGTCGTGAATTTATCGTTGATAGTAGACGTGCATTTCAAGCACACGCACTCTCATTCGAGACAGCTTTGCTCTAGGTTGTTTTCCAGGAACGTTTGTCTTTTGTCTATTGTTATAATCATTTATTTTCTTGGATTTCCTCTAGCTGCCATTTTCATCAAGATTCTCACCTCGAGTATTTACATTGAAAACATGTAAATAAATATACAAAATATAACGCGTAATCGCTCTAGAAATACTCAATTTTCATATTGGCTCAGTCTGTACTGTGAAACTGACACTTTAAACTAATACATAAGTGTTCAAAAGCAAATCCTCAGGTACTCAAAAGGCGAAGAGATGCATAAAAATGACTACACCTGCTTCTGTAGAACAAGTTGCACGGACGGTTATGTTTGTTCTTTGGTGTCACTTTGCTGCGTCACTGTCATTTTTTGACGATAGTGTCGTATGCATAGGCAATTTAAACCGTAATATAACCTTCAAAATGTTATTTTATTTTATTACCCTATATATTTTCTGCATAATCATCAGCCCATTAGTCCATGCACAGCATTTAATCTCAGCAAAACGCTTTATAAACACTGCAATAGATGTAAACTAACAGCATATTTTCTCTCCAATATCATCATTATAATTTGTCTCTGGCACAAGGTATTTCTTTTATCTCCGCATTTCGCACCACCACCAGCAGCAGCAGCAGTAGGGTGTCTGTCCAACCCACTGTGTTTTATGACATGATCCCTTTCCTTTTCTGATTTGTTGTTTTCCAGCTTCGGACAGATTTCCTGCATTTGGCACCACTGCCTTTCTCCTCCTCCCCTTGGTAGAATGCACAAAATATTCTCTAATACCGAACAGCGTGAAACTTTTGTTTCCGTCTTTCATATCGATTGAATCCAGATTCCTTTCTCACTATTTTCTTGCGTGTTGTTGCTTTCTGTTGCTACAACCTACAACTACTCCTCTTCTTCCTCTTATGTCACCGTAGTCCTCTTCTGTACATAACGGAATGTTGTCCTTTCACTTCAAGCAGCGCGGTCCCTTTTTGCTACATTCTACTGATTTTCCACTGACACGATAAAATGTCAAGCATTAAAGTACGCCTATTCTTCCATAATAGTATCGTATAAGTTAACGTATGAATATAAGAACTGTAAAAGCAAATTATCAGTTATGTACCTCCTCTCACTCTCTCTTTGTTCCGTCCACAACAATACAGAGATGTAATAATAATCAAACTAATACTGATTGTCAGAATCATGACCATCATTCTCAGGGTCGTAGCAACATCTCACATTTTGGATTTGGCCATTTTCTTGTTCTTTTTTTCTTTTAGGTATCTCATGTAAAGTCAAAGACAACTTGCGCATTTCGCTAGAAAGTTCATCCTCTGGTGTTTATACTGAAAAAAATGGTTATTGACAGACGATTTACCTCGTATATTTTCTCTTGGAAGACAGAGATGGAAGATGATGCTGACCCAGCTACGTGTGTGCATAGTTATAAATACTGCTAGACGCTTACATCCTTGAAATAAAAGAAAGGCAAATGATATATTGATCAGTACTACAAGTGGCAGCTATGAAGTTACTAATTTTAACACAATCCGAATCAATCCATGTACCTTTTGCATGTGAATAGAATATACTCATCACTCAAGTATCTTGAAAGTGAATGAAGACATGCATGCACATATGTACATATATACACCTCCTATCGGTTCACAGTTCACATTCTGATTCGCTAAACATGGGAGAAAAAAAGATGAGCGTTTCAATGTTCCTCTCTCGATGAGCTAGAGACGGAGTGAGTGTGAGAGTGAGAAAATGTGACACATTTCATTTACAAGTCGAAGCTTGACGGTAGGAAACTGGCAGTTGCAGACGTGCACATTCATTGTTTGCATATTATTTTGTACATTGATTGCTATAGTTTCTATAGTGGGAAAAATAGTGGAGCAAAAGATAGAAATTTTGTATTTGTAGCTTGCAACACTGTAGCATCGAACAGTTTTTGTTCTGGTGTGCAAATAATTTCTTTGTGAAAAAAGGGAAACCAAAAAGAAAAAAAAGAACATGAAAGGAGGACCAAGATGAAGAAGGGTGTGAAAACAGACAATATGAGTAGTGGGTGGGTGGGTGTGTGTGTCTGTCTACTTGCCTGCCTCTGTGTGAATGCCAAAGTAGAAAAAGTGAGAAAAAATAGGAAAAAGAGAGAAATAACTTGGAAGGACTGACTGACAGGAATCTTGCCATATTTATTCCTTTTTTCGTATCAAAATAAAGTAAAGTGAGTGGTGGCTGGTAGGTGGTGAAAAGAGGTGCTCAAGTAGAAAATGATGATAGGAGATGAACGTAAAAACGGAGGTGGAATTGTTTTTTTTGCTTTCTTTCGTGTCTTCTCCTCCCAACTTTTGTTTATCAGCAGAGTAAATTCTCACGAAGTGACAAGAAATGAAAATAGAAAAGTGTAAATAAAAATGCAGCCTAGGTTTTTACCTTGAGAAATACTATTCTCTAATAACAAAAAATATTTTCCATCATCGGTACGATGATGACGATGATCATCATCATCATCAAATTGTTTCTATCAGTTCCATCTTCAACTCACTACTACGATCTTTGAATTTTTTTCTCAGATTTGTGAAGGTCAAAAAATCAACACTGTTACGCTTTACAGTATACAGAGATTTTTTGTACCGAAATCTTGTATCTGCAAAATTTTGCAGTTTCAGCTTAATTATTAGGCATATCGTAATTTTCATAAACCTTTGGCGCGCATTACTTCTGTAAAAAATAGTCGCAATGTTTTTACCGCCTTCTTTATTAGTAATAACAGCACCTAGGACAAATTGTCCATCCATGAATTTGTAGGCGAGACTGGCCATCTTGTGTGCATCTGTTGCGGTTAAAAAAGTACACATACGAAATAGTAGCGAGCTACCACAGACAGCAGGAAAGAGAATGAAAGGAGATTATCATGATGATATGAGCATGTCCTTGGCAAAATGGTAACATATTGAGATTTCCCAAAATAGGGAACATATTTAGAGAATAGGTTTTATTGTGGAATGTTTAGAAAGGTTGGAGTGGTGGTGGGAAAGAAATAGGCTCATCTAATACCTTACCTATGGACCGCCATGTGAACCTAGTGTACCCACCCCATAGACGCACTCACTCCATGCAGTGGAGTACACACACTTTCAATCTGGGTTTTATCCTTCTATTTTCTCCAATGTCGCATGAAAAAACTGAAATCTCGCCGTTTTCACCATAAAAGCAAAGGAAATGGGAAATGAAAACTGAATATGCAGCATTTTCTCACGGATGATGCATGCAACAAAAAAGTAAGTTGAGAACTGCTGCTACTACCAATAACACTACAAAACCGTGGTATTCACTAACATCAATATCAAACGGCAAGTCACGTAAGTACGTATGCGAGTATCGTATTACTTTACTGATGTTGTCGCAGTATTAGTATTTATTTATATTCCTACCATTCACATTTTAGGTTCCTCGCATGAACTTTCCATTTTTTCTAAAAAAAAAATAGGCACATGCAAAATTAAATAAATCCCTACCTTTTCCAATATTTATTCCATTTTCCCTCTTCCCTTCCAAATAACTGGAATAGTGAAGGAGATTGAAGAAGGAAGGCCTCTCTCATTTATGCATTTATGAGTACACAACATCACCACCTTTAAAGTACGTTGTGCAAATAGCATCTGCATTTTTTGCTCCTTGTGCTGTGCAGTAGTAGAAACGATAAGTATACTTGAAAACTAGAAACAGAATTTATGACATAGATGTTGGGAATATGCGAGAGAGGGAAAATTGTCTATTTATTGCTTTGTCGCTTGCCTACCTTACTACTGTTCTGCGATGCCCCCACAATCATTTAATGTAGGTGTGCAGTATCATCATCATCTCTATACACATCCCAAATTATTTTACACACGCATATGAACCAGCTCTACATTCAAGTCGACACAGCATTTTAGGTGGAAAATGGAAAGACCAAACGCAAAGGAGCTTTTCGATTTTTAAGCCTTTAAAAAAACTTTCCTTTCCTTCAAGTACTGAACAAGGCAGTGTGTAGTGTGGATTTTGTTAGTATATTTTCCATATGTAACAATCTTAATGATTTTCGCCATTATCGTCGTTATCATCATCTTCACAATCATGTATGTTACTAAACTTGTAGAGCAGGGCATCTACTAATATATTATCTTGGAGTATTATTTTCACTTTAAGACTTTCGCAACATTGCTCGATATCACCACCACCAAAGAGTTGTATAAGCTGCACAAAACTACATGAAACTCATTTCATCTGCATATTATATTAGTGTTTTCCTACGAACATTTTCTCAATTTTTATCCTCTCTATCTCTCTTTTCCTTCTCTTTTCTGCTCCTCACTTTTTTCATTTCTCGTTCTGATCCGGAAGCTGAAATAGAAATAATGGACTAGTACTTCTTTTCATTTCCTTCCTTCCACTTTCAATTCTTTTCATTCACTTTCATCTTCGTTAGCATTACCATCTTCCGTCCTGGGATTTTTTATCAAAAAGGAATAAAAAAAGCATATTGCTTGGGGTAGTTTTGTGCACAAACTTTCTGGCTTCTGAACCGGAGAATGAATGATGAATTTGGGAAAGTGTGAAAAGCTTGAACCTTGAGTTTTGTTGTTTTTTCCTACATAAATACGTGTATTGATAATCATGCTTTCCCTCCTTTGCCACAAAGCGGGTTGTTATCGTGGTGGATGTGCTCTATTCTATTTTTTCCTTGCTTTTGTTCAAGCATTTTTTCATCTTATTCGGGCATGAATTTGACATGTCTCCAGAGTCGTAGTTACTGTTGACTCTATGCTTTGGCAAAGAAGAATTTTAAAAACATGCATTGAACTTTAGCTCTGCTGCATTGATGCACTTTCCTGTGGCCTACTTTAAAGCGACACAGAGTAGAATAAATATTGCACTAACAATAAAAAAGAAAGACAAACATGTAACCGTTATCCAGATACAAAAGTAACAAAGTTTAATGAAAAGCGAACCAGTATGTGGGGCACATGTACAGGGTTTTACGACGTGATTGGATTTTTAATACTCCGAGTAGAACACTTTAGCGAACCAAGGCTAAATAATTGAGTCCTATACTCCAGAAATGGCAAAGTTAAACTGAAGTTAAGAGGGTTTAAATAAATGCCAGTTCAGAAAATATCCTTAACAACTGAACTTGCGCAAGAATAAACACATATACGCCTCAACTAATTTCAAAGTTGAAAAACAAGTGATAAATGTTCAAACAATGAATCACACGTTATTTGGAGTGGGAAGAGCTCTGGAAAGACGCTGGTCAAGTAGGAAATCAGGGGAAATTTTACCTCTTGAAATTTGGCTTGTTTATGCTTACATTATTGCTAAAATTGATGTAATTATCATCTGCGCTTTGGTATATTATGAGTACATAAGAAAACAGTTAGGTAAGCTTGTTGAAAGAAGCAGCAGTTAAGTGAAACTAAGTGCAAGTAGAGCCACTAGCGTAAAATATTAATAATAACAATAATGGTTTTGTATGATAGTTTGCTACTTTGCTTGCTACACAATACTTTTACAATAACTTATGATCAATTATAAGGTGCTTCACTTTTCCCAATTCATTGTTTCCAATAAGCAATTATAGAAATTACGGAGTTTGATGTGTGTACACTCTAGTTTTGTGCATGAATGTGTAAAGCCCAGGATTTGTTTTCAGTACTCGAGCAAAATCAAGTTTGTACCTTTTGTTACTACCACTACTTATCTGCCAGTTTTGGTGGAAACTCAAAGATCCTACGTTATTGTACGGTTTCTACTACTACGAATCTACATTCTACAGCACAGCATTATGTAAATTTTCAGGTTTTGTTGAAAACATAGAGAAGCACTTCAGTAGTCTATTAACTGAAGACGACCCCAATCCAGTAGCACATTAAGTGATACGCCGTAAAAATGTACAAGTGATTATTGTACTCGGGCTACACGCCTAAACAATAAACAGAAGGAAATTTTCGTGCGCACTTACCATTTCTAAGCATCGCCTTCAGAACGGATCATCGTATGCAATTGTTCACGCTCCTGAGAACACAGCAATATCTCTTTGCATACTGGACTAGCGGCATGCATGCATGCATGATGTGATAATGTGAAGAGCAGGCAAGGCAAATGAAAGGAAAATCAGCTTAAGGATTTAACATAGCTAAATATAAAGCGGCCAGTACCATTATATCCAAGTATAGCATTTTACACGTAACGTAATGGCACGCACAAATAATAGATGCAGTGTAGCGCAGAGTATGAAAATGTGCAAAATCTTAACTTTAAAAATGGCATCAGCACAAGAACGGGTCAAACTGCTACTATGAAAAGCACCCCTTTCAAGGATGCTTGTTATTGTCGAAGGACGGAGGACAAAGTTGAATGTAGTGCTAGAGTCGTCATAGTGTGTACACCTTTTTGCTGCTTGATAATATGTATACCCCCAAAGACTTTCAAGTTCAGAATGGTAACTGTATCAACAAAACATTATCAGGATTCTAATGTTGATACATGTCGTTCTTCTTCCGCTTGAGCGATTCTCATCTTCCTCCCGCTCTTGTTTCATTTTTCACTGCTTCATTTAGCAATTTTCACTTGAAGAGAAAAAAGATACAACTTGGTTACTCAACAGCAA
>JAANSP010001606.1:0-14844 GCA_036850745.1 Homidia socia | reverse complement strand
ATTCACAATTTAAATTTCAATACTTTTCACTGTCCTCATAACTTTTTACTTTACGTGACCTTAATTGCCTTTTGGATCAATTTCTAGTGTTTGAACACTTGTATTATATTCGTGTAAATTAATATGAACAGCATCATCTTCAAATTATGTTTACGCACATTTCTGCATAATTAGTTACCTAATTATTGTTGCCGTATAAAAACATTTGTTTAAATCAGGTAATTTATGTTATAAAAAAATATGATTTCCTTGAAGTTAATGTCGTGTACATACGTAATAGGCTCCCAAGTCCCACATACTTGTTTTGTCATGGAACAAAGAATGAATTGATGTAGGCAAAGCTTTCTTTGTTGGCCACGCTCGACCTCTATCCGTAGAAGCTTGAAACTGTTGCTCTTGCTTTCTGGTTTTCTTCTTGCTAGCATCGAGTTTTCTTGTTTCTATTGAAGTAGGGCGCAACCAGCAGGAGAATTTCGTTGCATCTAACGAAACATTGGAAAAAGCAAGAAATGTTGTATTCAATTTAACTGCCGTTCAAGTAGAATAAAGGTAAATTACTTATTTGATGATCAGATTAGTATTATTACGTCTTTAAAATAGCGTTAAACGGCAAGACACTATTTCACATTTTTCTTTTGCCATTAAAAATTTCAGTTTCTTTTATCTATGCTGTCATTGTACAATGAATTATGACAATATTCTTATAGTTTTTCTTGTGTAGCTTATTTTCGATTTCTGACAGTAAAAAGTTCATTTAAGATTCTTGCATTTTTTAAACAAAGTCATATCAAGCAAATAATAATTGTTGTAAACCTTAATTCTTATCGAACAAAATATATAATTGTAGAATCATCACAAGAAATTTCAGGCGAACATATTAAAATCCACTTTTTCGCTTTTCTTTATTTCCCTGTCTACTTTTCGAGGCAGGAACTAGCAAAAAGTACTAAAAATAGTAAGAAAAACTCCATAATGTGTTTTATATGATACTGCTACGAAATGTGGAATAAAGGTTTCTATTTTAGTATTGCATAAATTTGATGTACTTTTCGCAACTATAAAAAAATTATAATAGCATTTTTGTTACAACAAGACTCACAACAGCGTATCAGAATAACATTGTGACAATTTCCGCTTATATGGTGCAAACTTTCTACTTGCTCGCTTACTTTCTCTCTTTTTGTTGCTTACAAGCCAGTCAGCAGCAAAGACTTGCGCTAACTCGTAAGTATTTTGCAGTATTATGCGCTATATTTATCGATTGACTTTACTTTTACACATGCCGAACCTATGCTTTTGGCTTTAACTTTGTTACATATACACACATACCAAATACTTTCACTGCTGCTGCTGCTGTGTAGTATTAGTAGTAGAATACTTGTAGTTGCTGTGAGTATAATTTGTCTTTTGGGAGAGGGAACATTTTACAGACATGTTCATGTGTGTAGCCTGCTTACTATGTTCACATACATAAAATATTTACACTGTCCTGGTCTCTTTAAACTACCCACAGAAACAGAATCGCTAAACCAATGTTTGAATACTGAGCTTACTACTTTGTGAACATTTGAGTCATCGTCTCAAAAACGAACATTGTCGCTGATGATAATGCGCGTTGATGGTATATAAGTAGAAAGCCTATAAGCGAGAACGAGAGTGAGTGATGATGATGGTGAAAGTAGACCTCAACAATTTCAGTTGCTGTGTAGAATATGTGCTGCGTTTTGGTCAAATATTATGTTTTCTATACATACATACCTTTACTCAAGTGTTTGCTACATTTTGCTTTCCCTTTTCCTGATGTCTCTGTCTACTCAGAGTCACCAAGGTTCAAACTCATCGTCATACTTGCCTGTGCTATAGTATTTTGTTAGACCACCATCAGCAGCAGCAGCTCTAAGAACTTTACCCACCCGATTTAGAGTTACAATATAAACATATAGCATTCCTTTTCATCTACCTATATATTATTGTGTTATCTGTGTTATAACTTTATTTTCGCTGCAGTATTATTGCATACATGCTTACAACAGGCATAAATAGTTCAATATAAACACATTCCTTTGCTACATGCTTTCTTTCATTCATATGGATAGCACAATAATAATAGCTGCACTTCACCTCACATCACGCAACCAAGTAGGAGAAAGAGAAGTGAAAACCTCAACAATCACATTCTCGTCATCTATACTGAACGAGCAGTAAAAACGACTTTCTCTTTCTTAACTTTCTATCGCCAAATCCCTGAAAAAGAAGGAAACCGTTGTTGCAGAAAAAGAACACAACTTTTAGTGCTAAAACATGATGTATGTTATTATGCAATATAAATATATTAGTTTAGGTATTACTCCAAGTAGAGTTTCAAAGGCGTGAGTGAGCAGGAGCTAGCAGTATCCTTTTCTTGGAGTCAGAAATAATTTGCAGTGCAGTTTAGCAAACACAGTATAAAGCGATTAGTAGCACATTATTATTATCATCTTTGTAGTAGTTTTTCCCGTTATAGTACGCAATAGGTATGTACAGGTAGGTAGGCACCCGTGTGAAAGTTGAATTACTTGACACGACATACTTACATAACATTTATTTCCTTTTTTGTTGACTTTACATACCACCACAACTACAGCTGCATGTAAAAGGCCAATTTCAAATATAATGTGTTGTGCTAATAATAAATCTCTCAAGCCATCTTGGAAAATAACAATGTAGCTGAACAGCAAATTGGAAAAAGTTCAAAGCAACGCGTATAGCTGAAGATTGGAGTCATTGGCCAAGGTTTGCATTTTTCTTTTATTTCCTATTACATCATAATATATGTAATTTTTAGCCAATAATATTATTGGCATTTTGCTGTGCATTTCTTCTGTTTGTTGTCCACTTCAGTATGGGGCATGTTATTTTCCATTTCTGTCATTCAAGTTGACTCGTACTCCAATCGTGTGGTCAATATACTGTCATTATCAATACTGGTCATTGAAGACATGTGTCATTGAACGCCGAAGTGGAGGCGAAAAAATTTGGAGAAAGTCGTCAGTTCCAATATGTAGATTTGCCATTCATGATAGGAAAGTGAAAGCAAATGATGGTGAAATATTTTACCTAGTTTCAAAGTCTACTGCTTTTGATAATTTTTGGATTATCACTCGCATAAAATGCGAGCGCCTAGCTAAATCCAACTAATTCAATAAAAAAACATTCGTAAAAAACTATTGACTCATTCTTATTATTGTAAAAAATCAAACTTTCTTCATTCTACTGAATAAAACAGCACTAAATTTGTCAACATTAAATACTACACGCAACTTGTTTCATCAAGATTTAGAACAATTTTTGCCACTTGGACTTGACTCTTAACTTGCATTCTGTGCTTATATGTTGATCCTATTTCTCGTAAGTTCACGTGATTTCAATACTTGTTTTATGCAAATATATTCTCAACATGTTAAAATGTGTTCAATAGTAAAAAAAAACTCTGAAAAAATTTTGTTGATCCTATTTCTCGTAAGTTCACGTGATTTCAATACTTGTTTTACGCAAATATATTCTCAACATGGTAAAAAGTGTTCAATAGTAAAAAAAACTCTGAAAAAATTTAATGGTAATGACATTCCATTTTGTCATATGGGATGGTCGATGGTCTTTCTGTGCTCGTTTTAATTAAGTCTGTAAAATGTTTGTTTTGACGCAACTTGAGAGTTGTTTTTCTGTATAAGCAAGTAATTTGATAAGCATATAGATAAAAAAAATAATATAAAGTCTTTCCACCACTAAACTCACGAGCTAAAAGTCAGTCATCTCTATGATAATTGGATTACATTTTTTTCTTGTATCATCATACACTAAAATGTTTGTTTTGACGCAACTTGAGAGTTGTTTTTCTGTATAAGCAAGTAATTTGATAAGCATATAGATAAAAAATAATATAAAGTCTTTCCACCACTAAGCTCACGAGCTAAAAGTCAGTCATCTCTATGATAATTGGATTACATTTTTTCTTGTATCATTCATACACATTTAGTGACAGTGATTCTCTACAATTATTACAAAAAACAAGAAAAATGAAAGAAGTTATATGGAAAGGGAGTGTAAGTTGCAGAAACAGATACCAAATTACCAACACAGACCGTAGTGCTGGTGCTGGCAATGATGATGGTACACTCAGCCTTCGTTTTCTCTGTAGTCGCCCTAAATAAAAGTTTTAAAAAAATTGTTACTCTGTACTGCATATTACTGTATTCAATCTTATTAATAGTTTCTTATATGTCTCTATTCTGAGATTTGATAGCAGTTTTAAAGTAAATAAATAACTTGAAATGCCATTTCAAGTGCAGGAAACAGTCGCAAAAAAGACGTCATTTTAGATATGTATATGTAGTCGTAGCGGTGGTAAAGGCAGGAGGCAAACACAACCGGAGATATACAAAAAACGATATCTCCGACCGTCTTAAACCGCAGCCCGGGCACCGAAAGGATGCCAGACCAGGCGGAGTATATGGGCCAGCAAAATGAGTATAAGATATAAGGACAAACATTCATTTTATAAAAATAAAAAAGCTTTTTAAAGCACAATTTCCACTATTACAAGTCTCAAAGAAAAACTAATGGTAATGGATAGGACTTGAATGCATACATATATATTGATCATAAAAACTACCGTTTGTATTTACACTATTACATGTACGGTTGTTTTGGAGTGAAGTTTCTTAGAATCTTTTTTTCAGCGATAGTTTTATTATGCTACATGTGCGCAAAGACTTACCTAACAGAGAACAACAACGTGTGTGTGCCAGATATAAAGTTGCCTTTTTAATGTTACTCCGTTTGCTTGCACCGTTTTGGTCTGCACAAAACCCACTGTGTTGGTAGGATTTGTAAATTGGTAAATAGAGGAAATAAGATTTTTGCGAGATAGTGGCAGCAAAAGGAGAAAGAAAGTCAATTTCACGTGTAATTGGTTAATTAGACGCATTTTTTGCAATTTATTTAACGGTTTGTTTACTTGAAAAGGTGAAAACAGGATAAGAAGTGAAGCAATAAATTCTTTTACTTGTGATGTGAACAGTTTTTCAGGTGAACGTACTATTTTTCTTTACAGGGTGAAAATGAAACTTTGTGATCTTTGGGCTTCAGCGATGGTGTGGAAAGGGACACAACTGAAAGCTGCCTCCTGAAATACTAGCAAGTTTGTGGCAAAAAGTGGATTTTTTCCCTGCAACTGTAGATGTTACAAAAGTGGAGATAATAACAACGATGGAGTGATGTTATTGAGAAAAAAACATGCCTACGTCCTCTAAAGAAATCGTTACCATCCTAAACGGTTTTTTACTGTAATAATTTAAAAGTCCCATATCCGTTCAAAAACCAGTTCATTAAGCGCCAGTTAAGCAAAATGAATTACCTGGAAATTCTCCTGTTTCTTGCAAGTAAGACAAAATACTTGAATGTATTTGCTTTCTTTTCACTCTTTATACGTGCAGCACGTGCGTGCACTTGAATTGAGCAAATGTGTAACAGGAGAAATTGATTTGCTTACACTTTCCAGTAATCTTTCCAATGTTCAGCAATACCGACGGAGCGGAGGAATGTAGAAGTAAGAAAGATGAATTTGACACGTATTTATTAATACACTTCGAAAGCTGAATTAGCATTGAAATAATGCTAATCCAGAATTTGGAGTGGATAAATAAAAAAATCTGTCTCAATGATTTTTTTGGTTCAGTATAAACTTTACACAATCTACTCTAAAAATCAACTTTGCATTCATTAAGTACATCATCATCATCAATCAACCATTCATTCATTGCAACAATGCATCTTCTTAAATAATTCAAAACAATCTCTGATATAGTGCAAAAATGTAAAAAAAAATATTTAGATGACCACGTATTTATTTAGCACTGATTCCGGGTTCAAAAATGAGCCTATCTCGCATTCCAGATATCGCTGTTATTTATTCGTACACTTCAAAAGCTGAATTAGCAAAGCATTGAAATAATGCTAATCCGGACTTTGAAGTGGATAAAAAACTGTCTCCATGATTTTTGGTTCAGTATAAACTTTACACAATTTACTCTAAAAAATGAATTTTGCATTCATTAAGTACATCATCATCATCAACCAACCATTCATTCATTGCAACAATGCATCTTCTTAAATAATTCAAAATAATCTCTGATATAGTGCAAAAATGTAAAAAAAAATATTTAGATGACCACGTATTTATTATAGAAACTATTACTACAGGCTTACACTTTTGCAACACACATATCTCACTCCATATGAGAAAATAATAGCAATAACCCTATAATTTTCTGAGTTTTGTAGATTTACAATATTTTTTATCGCAGTTAAAATAATAAAATTAATACGTTTCATAAGCTTTTATCTATTTAAAACAATTATATTAATTCTTACATAATGCGTTTATATTTCTCTTTTGTTTATGGTTTGTGTGACTGACCTGAATTTCATCAACCTTCACTACTACTGCCACTACCACTACTTCTCTGCTAACTACTAACTTCTAACATAATTTGCCAATTGGACTAACGAACGATGAAATCAAACTGTCTCTCTGATATCATGACTGCGCGTGATAACCCTTGTGCCATTATAATTCTTACTCACAAACTAAATCCGTGTGTGCGAAACTTTTTCCAAAAATATACTATTTTCATAGGATATTTGGGTAAGTCAGGAAACCAAACTCTAAAAACTTTTCTTAATGTCAGCAATAAACAAACCAGCAGCACAATTTACTAATGAATTTAGTAGAATGAGCAAAAAAATATTTTTGTCTTTCCAGTAATACTGTTATAAATAAAATGTTACATCTCTCTAGAAGCTATAGATCACTGTGTTTGTTATTTTTTGTGTGTGTTTGATATAGACATGTTATCATAAATATCATCAAACAGTCGTTACGTTAGATTACCTGAGCTATGCTGACCTAACCCATCAAGTTAGAAAATATTGTCTGAGGAAAGCAGGAGAAAAGGAAACTTGCTTTGATTGTAATTCGTAATAATCGTGAATATATATGTATTTATCGTACATGTGGCAGACAAAGAAAAAAGAGTTGAACAATCTTGTGGCTTCACATGTGTATATGTACCCCTTACTTTCATAAGCTAATTTTTTACGAAAAAGCTTCTACTAACCGCATGTACCCACTCACAGCTTTATTAAAAAATAGAGTTTGTTCTTATCATTATGTACCTAGTTTACAGAGACTCTAGTTCTGCTCAGCAGATTAGCAATATTTTTAGTTATGTATATTTTACAGCGCTGTATTTCAATACGTACATTACAAGTTGAACGGTTCCGTTTTATTGGTCATCAAGAAACCAATTTCGGAAAAGTTCAAAAAATAAACTTCATATTCATAAATAAGCAAAAAACAGAAGCAATGTGAAAAATGCATTGCAAAAGCTATTGTTTAAAATGAAACGTCCTTCACCAAAGCTATTTATAAATCAAAGCAATACTTGATGCTGTGCTGTAATTTATTTTTGTTCAGCATAGACACAAAGATCTTGCTCACAAAAGAAAAAGTACAGATGTTTTATTTTATTTTTACAAGTCGTCTCGTCATTTTAGAACACAAAAACACATCACTTTTTGCACTGGCTGTCAAGAAAGAATGCGTTAGGCCAAATCAATGGCAATGACAAGGTTTTCTAGCGATTTTTAGCAGCATTTAAGTGAAATGATAACTATGACTCGTTGAATTCACTTTATATAACCATTTCCTCCTACACTAAAATGTATTTTTGGTCATTAATATTAGCTCAAATCAGGTCTAAATGTTGCCTGTAATTTTTAAAATGAACCCCTTTTGGTAGGAACTAGGTAATGCATCAAAGGATGCAAATTTTTGCTAGATTAGTAAAAGTATTAATAATATGTATTTCTTATGAGCATGATCGTCTCGAAATCGACTATTAAAATAGCACACTGGCACTGGTGCAAGCATTGAAATGAAAACGACACTTCCTTTTACAGCAAGGGAAGGAATAAAAGTGTATTATTATTGTGTTTGATGTTACTGTTCGTAAATGTTGCTAGAAAATAATTTGTTGAAAAGTATTGTTCTTGCTGATGCTAAAACACAGACATGAATCTTGATGAAAGTACAATGTGAAATGTGAATGATGTAATGATGAAACATTAAATTAAAAATAATATATAAATATTTTGATATTAACTCTTTGAAACGCAGCACAAAGGCTACTTTGCTACGACTGCGATAGCAGATATGATCCTTACTGTGGAGATCCCTTCAACCGATCTCTCCCTCAGGAACTGAAGCCACCAGCCAAGGTTTGCCATGGGTGTTGTGTCAAATTTGTTCATAAATTTCCTGACAGTAAGTTTTAATTTCTATGAAAGTATTTCATTCAGTATATAAATAATAAAGTGTAGCGCTATAAATTTCAAATGTGCTTTTTAAATTTTTTAGGCGAATGGGTCCAGCGGTCTTGTACAGAAAACATCATTATTAACTACTTTATGGTTGACCACGTCTGTATGAATGAGGGAAAGGGTCACGGCCAAATGTGCTTCTGTGAACATAACCTCTGCAATGGAGGACCTTCCATAGTTCAATTTTCTCAAAGTCCACTGTTATTAATTTCTAAACTTTTATTTTCACTTGGCGTCACTTTATTGATAAGGCCGTTTCTTACTTCAACTTATCACAGGCATTTCACGTAGGTAAAATTTCGTCCTTCTTCTTCTGCTTCACATAGGTAGTAGGTATATTCTACTGTTAGCAAGCAAATAAATACTTGTTATAAACGATTGAAATCGAAGGAGGAGGATATGTATATAAACCTGTACTACGAATTTTATTATGATTTTCATCGTCTGGTCAAATATTACAACGACCAACAAACCAATGCGTGCTATTCCAAAGTATGGTAAGTAAATAATTAAAGGTATCAGGTACCACTCATTAAATAAAATATTATGATTAATATATATGCGACCTTAAGTCTACATAGGGCTGCTCCAAAAAAGGTGGTGCATTGCTTTCATAACACAGGATATTTTATGCATATACACGATAATACTGCTGATGATGAAAGAAAAAACTAACTAATTCGCCACATTTTAAAACTCATTTTATTCAATACGTAACGTAACGCAATTTTAACCTGAGAATATAAATACAAATTTACCAATATTTATACGATCCCCCACCAAATAAACAGTAAGTAATTTTAATTCCAATCTGTCAGTTCTCTGCAATTTCATAATTTTATTGCTTATCTATGATCATAAATTCCATTATTTCAAGTATATACTTACTTTTTTAAACTGTAGTTCAAACAAAACAAAAAACAAATTTTCGCTTGCTAACACAGATCGCCTTAAATTGATGGTCATAAATAAAGTAGACCTCTAATAATGTACTGTAACTCGCAAAGCCATTATACCTTGTAGACTAAAATAGTTTAAAAAGGGAATATTTGTGCATTTTACTGTGTGAATCAATTTTTCAATAAAGTAGGCAGCATTTTTAGATACTGGTGTGGATTCCAAATCTTCATTGACACTTTGTTTAATTAAATACTTACGATAAAAGACTTTACACGATTATTAAATGATGATTAATTTGTGAAAGTGTTATTTATTATTTCATGTATTTGTACTGTGCATTCTGTGAACTGAAAATCGGCAGGGCCTGTTTGATTTGTTAAATAATTAAATTTTATTATTATATTATTTTAGTTGTCGCCTTTCTACGTATTAGTTTATTAAAGTAATAACGTTATACTATTAGAGTAGTTTTTTATCCAACGTAGTTTGTAAGGCTTAGGCTTACATATCTATTCATGATTATATGATGTCCCATAAATTGAAAACAAAAGTAGTTTGATGTATAGTGAATATTCACAGGTTAATTGAAGCAATATTATATAGCCATTGCATACACAGTCCAAAAAGTGAACTGTAGCCATATAGTTCTAGCTGACAAAATAATTCCAGAGATTACCACAAAAATGTTTGGTTGTTTGTAGGTTAAAATATTAAACTTGTAAAAAATACCTACTACATAAATGTTTTTAAAAGTGAGAACCCACTCCATTGTCCATTGTGGCGATGATGAGTTTATTCTCCAACATTAAAATAAATCTACTTGCGAATTTTAAATTGCAGTGCAGTATCAGCGCTCTTTAAAATGGTATCTGGCATGCCACATTAGTTGAATTTTTAATTGAAAGTGATTTTTTAATTTTTTAGAGTTTCATTTTACAAATTACCAGCATTCTGTTTTTTAGATTTATGCATGAATACCTGAAACATAGAATAATGTTATGATATTGAGAAATTCTCAAATTATTANATGCATGAATACCTGAAACATAGAATAATTTTATGATATTGAGAAATTCTCAAATTATTTTAATTTATAGTTTCAAGCAAGAACCTATTAGATTGTCATTTATGACATATTTAACGACCAAAAGTTCACTCTAAGTAAAATGCGTCCTTACGTACCTACTTCACATTTAGTTACGTATACTATGTATGTATATTTATCATGACAAGCGTATGTCTGCATTAATGATTGTTTAGGATTAAGTTAAAATAACTATCGTCTACAGTCCCTCTAATAATGACTATTTCCAAACAGTTATTTTATATCTCTCTTCGGAAATAAAACAATATCAACATTTAACAATAAATTGTATCTTTTAACATTTATTCATTCATATTTTCTTTTTCCATCAAAGTATGTTCTGTGAACAAACGCTTCATGTGAAATTACAATTATTGGACAATTACAATAAAATGTTTGTAGATGAAGATACGTGTTTTATTGTAAAGTTTTTTTAAGGTAAATGCAATTTTGCTGGCATATCATCAAGTGTGTGGGTAGGTAAATTATAAATTATTGATGCAGATTCATTATATCAATTTCTCAGGAAATCACTACAACGTAACAATAAGAGTGATGAGACTATGACTATACATTACCTACCAAAAACTACATTTCTACATTGAAATACAATGTGCAACTACACAAACATATTATGGCGATGATTTCAAAACGTAAGTAAATCACATATAAAACTACAATGTTATAACCGTTCTATTTGTATCACTAACAATTAACGTCCCTAGTTTTAGGAACCAACAATAGCAATTTGTAAAGTTGTTTTTAAATATAGTACTTACAACATTACTATTTCCGTAATTATATAGTGTGAATTGTGAATTTTATTCTTGTATCGTATTACTATAAACTGGAATCACTACCACATTTCATCAATGGTATTTCAACATTTTTTAACAACGGCAAGAACTGAACTGAAACTGCAGAATATTGAGCGATGCTTAGTTGTTTCCTGTTTCAGAATGTTTCCATTTTCTTATCTGGTGCAAAAGGATGAATCTCCAAACTTAATAATACCAACGCACTATATTAAGTAGGTAATTTGTAATTAAATCCAGTTAAGAATCAACGTGACTAGAAGTTTTGCCGTTTATCCATCGATGAAAATGAGTTGAATATACTACCCCTTACAAACTACAAACACTTGGCCATATAACTTACAGCATCACTCATTAACACTTTTATAAATCAAAGATTATTATAATGATTCACCAACATTACGCAACTTTTCATTTGACTATGTCCATATTTTGACCAAATTAACGAGTACCTAAGCCACTTTCGATTGGTAGAGATAAATTGGGTGTTATGAAAGTGGCTTACTCCTCAAATCACCATAAATGAGTTTCACGTATCTCGCTGATGATTTGACTTGCTTTTTGCAATGCCTATAAATAGAAAAACAGAAAAATTAAAAATCCAAACACCAATAATCAACTTAAGATGCTGCAAATCAAGAAATACTGTATTTTTGTAAATTTTTTTTTCTTGCCTTTAGCATATCTGCAGCTTCCTTACGGCGCTGAGCAATATGCTCTGACTCGGCTAATAAATCTTCAATTTGGTCGGGTTTATAAAGCTGGCTTACCTGTAGTCATTTAATAAAATATATAGGAATTAGGCACATGATCATGATAACATATTTAAGACTAGAGAATTTTGTCAGCTTGGCTCGTTGAATCTTACCAGTTCTGACTGCAAATTATCTTGAACATAATTAACAAGAAAATGCATGACAGCCTTTGGTACACTGTCTTGAATAGATTTTCGAACGATGGAAAAATAAGATTTAATAAGTCGCTCAATGACTTTACAGTCACGGCTCTCCTTGTCCGATAACTGATAGCCAGCAGTTGATGCGTCTACAGCCTGCAACAAATTTACTGATTGCTTCTTGGGAGAAGTGACCCTGGGTGGTGGTGCAGTGTCGCCCATTCCTCCAAGTGGTCCGTTCACAGCTTCAGATCCGTTTGGAGTTTGGGTAGGAGTGATTGGCTGGTTGTGCATTGGTGAGTTTTCCAGAGACTTTCCCATTACGTTTCCGAACCAGTTCTTGAAATGGAGACGGCACATTATAATAATGAATATTATTGTATTTTTACTGCAAATAGTTGAATGTTGTCTAGCTGCTTCAGCTTCATCGAGCACATGATCTATTCACCTTTCCAGGTCCAGGTGGAACTTCCAATTCTCCATTTGCAATAGCGCTTAGCGATCCCGGAACAGTTTGCAACTTTTGCTGTTGTTGTTGTTGTTTGTCGTTTTCTTTCTTGTTCATGAAAGTGGGAATTATTTTCAGATGACCTCAAGAGTAAATCCGTTTCACGATGGAAATCTGGATGCTTGGTATTGATGTATGCCAATTCTATTGCCACCATGTTTTCGACCATTTCATTTGTTTTTGGGAGTCTACGTCTCAGCAATTGGGTTACAACTTCAATAATACTTTCGTGAACTTTGGGAAACCGCAACATTTCCTGTTGTACTTCTGTTCCACAATGTTGTATAATTCTTTGCATTTCCTCGTGTACCAATTCCACACATCTTAAAGACGGTTCTTCCAGGCGACGAATTTGTCTTTTCACCAGCAATTCGAAGGTTACCTTAAACAAAGCAGTGCATAAATGCAGTAAATTTGTTGAATTGGCTTGGCTTTCAGACACACGAAAAGCAACTAGTAACGAAAAATGCTGACTAGGCTAATAATTTCTAATCTGTTGTTCTATACTCTAGACACGACATGCAAACAACAAACAAAAATCTTACATGCGGAAAATCACAATAAACATTCAATACCTCCGGTACAAATAACGCAGGTCTTGGGCCAGTTGCATTTCTGATGGCAGTAAGAATATCCAGTTTACTTAAGCCACTGACAGGATCTATTGATAACAGCGTTGATCCAAACGTTTCATGAAAAATGTAACAGATTCTAGCACCACCGCAAAGCTCCGTGGTTTCAATATTTCGTGAGGTTCCATTGATTGTTGCGTTATATGCTGAAGCGAATTTAGTAATTATCTGAAGTAAAGTTTGAGACTTGTCCTTTACATCCTCCCCATAAGATTGCAGAACTGTTTGGAACTGGGATATCATAACGTTGACTCTTGTCTAAGGACATAAAATCAAGCCACATTCTTAAGATTAGGTATTTACGGGTGCAAGTTTTCAAGTTGAAATTTCAACATTGCAGAGTTGAATCAGAAATTAATAAAAAAAAGTGTATTTTGTACCTTGAGTTCTGGCAAGCAATCCCTAATGTGATGCATCAACAATCTGTTTAGAGTTTTTGCTAAATAAGGTGTTCCATTCCGTGACGCCAGAGTTGGATATTTTCGTTGTAAATAGGCAGCTTCGTCATTCATTGCATCTTCAATTGATTTTTTATTTTGTATGTCGAGTTGTGACCGATTGACAATTCCAATAATTCCCAACTTGACAGGAACAACACGTCCACACAAAACGTCTACCGCATCTGTTCCAGCATCCATCAAGTCAAGTTTAGTCACAACAGCTAGAGTTCTTCGCCCTTCCGGATCAGCTTCTTTTGCTAGTTTCAAGCTTTCAGATGTGGCCATATCATTATTGGCTGAGGACACTGCCAAAATTATACTATTTGGATTTCTTATATAAGAAAGGATCAAATTATTAATTTGTTCCTCTATGTCTTCTGGTTGATCTCCTGCTGGAACTTTTACAATACCAGGCAGGTCCACAACTGTGAGATTTACTACTTTAGTGGAATAAATTTTGATGCTTATAGGTTCAGTGCAAATTCCCTTGTTTGATCCTGCTTTCCGATCAGTTTCCCTTTCAATTTCTGCACGCACTTCGTCAAAGTCTGTAAAAACCTTATCAGGCTTATGCAGAAAACGAGCCCATTCATCGACTTCCATTGTTCCTAAAACAAAAGGCTCTTTATTATAGTGACACGTTTTTCTTTTCGTCAAAAGGAAACTCCTTTTAGGAATATTAGCAAAACGTATCAAGAAAAATATCAGCATACCTTCAATAGATGTTCTATGCTCCCTGTCCTCCTTCGGGGAATATATTAGTTGAAGGATAGCAGGACATCTTGTCACAATACCTGTTCCACGGGGCAAAAAGGAACGTCCGACAAGTGCTTCCAGAACGGAGCTTTTACCAGAACTCTATTATTGTAATAAATTATCATGATTAAATCACAAAAAATACTAAAAAATGGCCATTGGCGGTTGTTCACTCCCACCACAAGAAAATAACCCGGTTTTTGAAAATACCTGTGCACCAACAACTACAATTTGTGGAAGCTGAATTGAATCTGTTCCAATGGTGTTAAAGACATCCTGAAGTTTATTAATGATTGGAATTAAAGCCTCCATTCTTTCGATTTTGGTGTCACGTGACATAATATGTAGAAAAACGACTTTGGCCCCAAATTAATGAGGATAGTAAGTACTTCC
>JAANSP010001605.1:0-14847 GCA_036850745.1 Homidia socia | reverse complement strand
TTTTGTGACTATTGAAAAAACTGCCAAGCGTAAACACTCACATCATCACATTATCATCATGCATGCATATACACACACACCAGTATACTTATTGCTACAATGGCAGAGCACACTTTGCAAACACACACAGAGAGAGAGAAAAATTAAATCGGTAAGTGAATATTTTTGGCAAGCTCTCCCTTTCTTTCCTTTTTTTCATATCATTCTAAAAACATTATTATTACTGTTACTATTATACTTTTTTCTACGGCAGCAGCAGCAATTTTGTTTTGAAGGGAAGGCAAGACGAAGCAGAGGATAAAAAGACGAAGAAAGGGTGCTTGCTCCACTACTACTACTACTACAACGCGTCTTAAAATTGAATAAGAAGAAGCATTTTTTTACTTTTAGGCATATACGCAATATTGCTTGTTTTGCTTGCACCTGTGCCCAAGATTTCAGGGAATCGACAATCCGTAAAAAAATTTTATTTCCCTAGCTGAGCACGCCTGGGTCGTTTCAAAGATCCATTTTTCAACAGCTGGTGACACGAGCACAAAAAAATCGCAGTTTTTTTTCTTTTTTTCTCTCTCTCTCTCTTTCCTTCCTGCTCATGTGATTGTACAATGTACATGTTGTCAACTCGATGAAAAGCTGTGGTGGTGCAGAGTGCACATACAGAGAGTTTTTAGCTAGAGACATGAACGCTTTGCATTATACGAGGGAAAAAAGAAGAGAGGACGACAATAAGGAAAGGCATGTTTTCTGTCGGTTACCATCTAAACAAGCAGTATATCTCTAACAAGCAAGGCAGGAGAGTGAGAGAGCGCATTATACACGAGCAAGTAAGCGCTTTTTTCTCCCTGTTCCCGTTTTCTCGGTAAGCTATTTATGAACGGAGGACGAGGACGACGACGGCTGAAGCAGTGAAATATACTCATTGAACTAGTATTTATTCTTGTTAGTCTCAAGACAAATACATATGAATATATGTATAACCAGTCAGCCAAAACTCTGCTCAAGTTCAATTCCTTCAACAAAAAAATAAATTCCCCAATATAAGCTGCGGTGTATGTGTAGACGCAAGGAAATAGAGAAGGAATTACGCGTACAAATATATAACTACCCATGCCTTTTCTCAAAGAGATATGTATACAAGTTTTCCATGTTTCCATATAAATGTCGCTCTGATAGACTAATGGTCTTACCCTGTTTCTTTTTAACTACATCACCACACACACAAACACGAAAAAAGTCCACGTCCACCACCAACGCCACCACTCACTCTCACTTTTTTCCTTGAACAAGAAGAAGAAGACGAAGAAAAATACTATTCCACATGTCAACGTGAGTAGCTCAAGCAGCTCTTTGGAAAGGATAACTGGCTGGAGGAAAATGAAGAAAAAAATGCAACTTGGGTAGTAGCAGTTGTAGTAGAGCAAGTATTTACGCGTGTGTGGACGTCAACCGAGTAAGCATAATGCCTTTTGAGGGAGAAGTAGACCTACAAAAAAGTCACAGAAAGAAGAAGAAAAAGAGGATGATGATGATGATGACGCTATTAACGAGAGACTACTTAAATGTAAGCCAGTTGTGTAGAGAGAAAAAGGCAACGAGACCTTGTTCTTTTTTGAAGTCGCTTTTCTGGACAAAGTTTTTTTTGAGGAATGAAGAAAAAAGTATAAAGAAATAAGTAGACGACGTGGTGGTAAAGGTAGAAAAAAATTTACCTTTTGATGTTGCTACTGCTGCCGTTAATGTATAACGCAGTTGTCCTCAATGTCGCTTAAACTTGCTCTCTTTTAACCCTTTTTTCTCCTTTTTCCCACATTTCCGGTCATGTCTTTTTGTCAACTTTGGATTGACGTAAAAGCAAAATGTATTTTTTCAAACAAGACAATTTTTTTTTTGCTACTGCTGCCGTTAATGTATAACGCAGTTGTCCTCAATGTCGCTTAAACTTGCTCTCTTTTAACCCTTTTTTCTCCTTTTTCCCACATTTCCGGTCTTGTCTTTTTGTCAACTTTGGATTGACGTAAAAGCAAAATGTATTTTTTCAAACAAGACAATTTTTTTTACAATTGATTACATGCGATTCATTTCTCTCTTTTTTGTGATGCCAGTAGAAGTAAGTAACGTATTCGAGATATAAATACTTTGATCTTGAAAAATAGATATAGTAAAAGAGAGCTTCTTGGATAGATATGTATTTTTTGCAGTTTTCTTTTTTCTGATATTTTTCTTCCTCAGTGAGCAATGTAATTTTGATGTTTATCAAAGAAGGAAAGTGCATATCATATGTAACTCTGATGCTGCTGCTGCAGTGCAGCAGAATTTTCCAGTTTATTTTGTCGTCAAGAAACTTCATCAAATAAAATATTATCAATCACAAGATAGAAAGATGAAGCGAAAGGAGGCAAACTTATTTTCTCTCAAATATTTATTTATCTTCCCTTGGATAGAAAAAAGTACTGGGAATGAAAAGGAGAAAACTGGATGAAAAGCATGTAGTGGATGAAAAAATGAGACTAGAAATTGAACAGATGGGCAGAGGATATTGATAGTGTTGTTATTATCATTATTTTTTGAAGGGGAATGCATTGAGTATTATGATTATGACTATTTTTATTACATTATGTTTGTGCAGAGCAGAGCAGCAAAAGCAGACACCACCGCTGCCGCACTCACAGGGACGATGACAATAACTGCTACATCTACTATTATTGTTATCATGATTGCTATCAATTTCCATCCATCCACATCGAAAGACATTTTGGTGGAGTAGATGGAAATCAAGTTGGAATGGAAATCATATGAGTACTTACTTCTGGCAATATAGGAAACAAGTTGTCGCTGTCCATGTGTTGCACAGACACACAACACTGCTGTCGTAGACAAACGCAAGGGATGAAAAGATAACAACAACAACAGTAGCAGTGTCATTCAAAGTTACAGCAAAAATAAACTGCCAACTGGAGCTGTGCAGTATGTGGAGAAAAAAAGGATGAGGTTGAGGATGACAGCAGAAAAGAGAAGAAGAAGCATCGCAGCAGCAACAACAAAATAAAAACAACAACAAGTGAAATGACTTGCTTCAGCTTTGCCGATGATGATGGTCAGGATAGGAAATCTGCGTGATCTTGTTATTGTCAAATAGCCTGTGACTACTACCACCACTAATGTCACAAAAATGTACATCTTTTCCCCATTTTATTGCTTCTTTACGTTTGCTCTGCTGTAAAAATAAGTTATTATTATTGCTCTCTGGTAGTAGATAGGTTCGTTCCCCATTTCGATTTCAAGAAAAAAATATAAACCTCTTTTTGAATGATGATGGTCAAGGTTGAAAAAATTACAAAGGATTTTTTTATTCAAAGCAAAACATGCATACAGTGTGGTGGCTGGTGCGATAGCACAATCATCATTCAAAGTTCATTATCATGAAAAAACTTTCTTATTATTATTGCTCTCTGGTAGTAGATAGGTTCGTTCCCCATTTCGATTTCAAGAAAAAAATATAAACCTCTTTTTGAATGATGATGGTCAACGTTGAAAAAACTACAAAGGATTTTTTTTATTCAAAGCAAAACATGCATACAGTGTAGTGGCTGGTGCGATAGCACAATCATCATTCAAAGTTCATTATCATGAAAAAACTTTCTGCAAAATATTGGGGAGCTCTGAAGCATTCTCACAATAATGACAAGCAGCAACATCCTGTCGTCAACAATTTACGGTATTTTGCTCAGAGGGATCATCCCAAGATTCTCAGAGAATGAATTGTGAAAACAGTAAAATGGCATGATATTCCTTAGAATTATGATTATTGTCATGTTGTTGCTACTCACATGGTCAATATTATCATCTTGATCAACACCATCCACCACCACTTATCTCTCTTTGTAGCGGCGGCACCATCATTGTCATCATCATCATTGCATCTTATGTGTTTTTTATAAACAGTTACATAATCTCCACGCTTCCGTTTGGAATCATGTTAGGGCTTGCCTGCCTGCCTATGTACTTTCTTTTTTTGTTTTCTGCTGATATCATCTTCCTCTTCTCAAACTTCTCCTGAAGCCAACATATACTCATAGAAGAGAAAAAGGAAGGAAGATGAGAGCATATTTTTACTTTTTTTCTTCTTCAGCTTCTTATCCCTAAATATCCTCAGTTGTATGATGTGAGTGTGAGTTTGGTTTGTTTGTACCAGTGAATATTGTTCTCCTCTTATTCTCTCCGTAGCTAACTCTAGTAGCAAAGCACATCATTATTATTATTACTATTATTATTACTACGCAGCCTTCTTGATGTTGTTGATGTAGTCATGGTGGTGGTTTGGGTTGATGCTGTTTCTGCTCTTGTTGTTGTGTTGGTGGTTTGCTAGGATAGTTTACTTGTTTGCTTCTCATCATGACTTTTACGACCTCACCATCAAAAATACAGCCCACATAAGCTTCCTTTCATGCTTCTCTTCCGCTCCTGCCACTTTTATATATTGCCAAAAAATGTGTCCGCCGAGCGTAGCGTCGTCGTCCTCTGAGCTACAAAACGGTTCTTGAGAAAGAAGAATAGATGAGCAAGAGAGTACAGGATACTTGCACACAAAAAATATGTACGTATGTAATATCAACAGCAGCAGCAAGTGACCTACGTACATATAAATACTGAGAAGAGGAGAGAAAAAAGCAAGCCACTTTTCCTTTTTTCGCGTCATCTAATAATAAGATGGGATGATACAAATACGCATAAACACACCAGCAAGAGCAGTGAGCAGAGTGTGAGCGAGCACTGAAAAAGGAAATGTGCATTACTTTCTCTACTCCCACCCACTATTATTATTATTATTATCATGATCATCATCCTCTCTCATATAGCCGCGGTAACGATCATCTTCCTCCTCCGCCTATTCCTCATGTGTACATACCATCACCACTGGACCGGGATGATGATGGTGGCGGTGGTGGTTGTTTGCTCTGTCTTCTGTATACCCAGCCAACCGCATATCTATCTCTGGCTTCTTCTTCATTTTACTATGCTGAAAAAAACTCTCTTGTTATTACTACTCGCCCTTACTTTTTCTTCTACGGAGCGTCTCCATACACTTGTTTTTACATACCATATAAGGATAAAAATAGTAGTAATAATAATAATAACACGTAGGTAGTGTGTTGTGTATATTCGCTGAGCTATTACAGACAGATGATAAAAAAGTTATTGTTGTAACACGAGTGTTTTCTGAATTACTCTTTTTTCTCCCTCTCTCTCTCTCTTATCCAAGCATAGCTGTCAAGACTGCCATTTTAATGTTGTGGTTTATGGAACACAAACTCTGAAGACAAAACTCGCTGGCAAAATGAAAGAAAGAAAAAGAGAATTACTGCGGCTGCTGTTTGCGGTGTGGGCTCACGCTGCTGCTGACGACGACGATACTACTTACTTGTGTAAGTACCTTGCTCTATAACAAACCCACTTTATTTTATATATCCCATTGCATTTTTTTGGCTCTGCATAATCTTTAAAAAATAAACTAGGACAGCACAGTATATAGTCAAAGTAAGTACAGGACGCGTGTGTGAGTATATATATGCCTGTGTGGTTTCGTTAGTAGATATATTGAGTTTGCCAGAGATGGAAGGGAGAGAGAGAGAGCCTCACAAGAAATTTGCTTCTCTTCTTTCTCTGCACTTGTCTCATTTACCATCAGTTCAGTCAGCTTGCTAGTAACGTAGAGAGCCACTTGCTATGGGCAATTTTTTTCCATTGCTCTCTCTCTCTCTCTCTCTCTCTTTCTCTCATTCTCTTCCCAACGCCCATCTTGTTTTCCTCATTTTCACTCTTTATTTTGGCAAACACTTACGGCGTAAATGTATTTTTTTTCTTCTTGCATTTTACTGCTGCTGCTACNAATAACATGTAGTTGTTGTAGCAGTAATGGCAGTTGCCTTCAATGCACACAGAGTTGTTTGCTGGTGCACACTGCACACAGAGAATAGAGACCGGCACAAGTAAGGAGGACGCGGATGATGACGATTACACTAACTGGATGGCTTGTGCTCATTGTTGACTCTATCGCATTTCCCTTAAATACACCATATCATCCTCATCCTATCCTCCTCCCCACTATCATTATTATTATTATTATTACTTCTATTATTAGATATACTCTCGAACTGAGAATGGTACAAACATACAGGCATGGGAAGATAAAGAAAAAATAGGACTGCTTTACACACAAAAAAGAGCATCGCTTCTGCATGGTGGTGGTGGTTAGTTTTTCTCTTTGATGATGGTGATCATCATCATCATGATTACCATTTCATCTTTTCCTCTCACTTTCCTTCATCATACACTACTCAAGTTGCAGTACAAAACTTGACGTCCGTTCGTTCCTCTTCTATTTTTCTCTCACTCCACAGGCGTCCCATCCTTTCTTTTTTATCTTGAATATTTTCCCACTTGTTCTCCACATTTCCACGCTTTCCTCATTTTCTCAAATGGAGAGAATGAGATACAGTTTTGAAGTCAAAGAAATTCCATTTTTTGGGGGTGCAGGCAAGCAGAGAGATTTTGTTGTGGGAAATGTAAAACATGCCAGTGTATAAAAAATTATGCAAGTTTGTTCATATTCCTGTTTTAAATACTGTATATTACTCCAGTGCTCCTTTTGGCTTGTTGCCTTACATTTTTTGTTGTCAGTTTGAATTTTAGTCTAGCTTAGCGCAACGCTTTAAAAAATAGGTGGGTAGTGACGGGTAGATACATTCTTGGAATATTATTTTAAATATTTATTTTACTTTTTTAGAACTGATGAATATTTGTTTAAAAAAAGTGTAACAAATCGTTACACTTTAACTGCGATATCCGCATGTACTACTTGTCTTTGTCACCCTTGTCATAATCATGGTTACGGCTCAAAATGACACGATTATAAAAATGAATTGCAAATGCATGGATGCTTCTCCAGTGTAGAAAAAAATTACATTTGCAATTTGGAATCTCAAATTCAAAATCCTAAAACACCCATCTTACTCTCGGAGGAGATAAATGCATACTAATATCATGCACAACAACATCAAAGCATGTCGTATCGCTGAGAAAATGATTCAGGCTTTGCTGCAACCTTAATAAATGTTGTTTTCATCCAGCATGATGATTTCTGCATATTGTGTAGTTTGGTGCCTTTAAAATATAACAATGATGATGGCGAAAACCTGGCAACAGGAAAAATTACGTTCTTTGCAGCAGACGACTCTCTCAGAGACCGAGACGAATAGAAAGCCAGCTCAGGTTTATACATATTATCATCAAAAGTTGCACAGAGTGGTAAGCATCATCCAAAGAATAATATGGAATGTATCATCATCATCAAAAGATGAGATGAGCAAAGGAAACTGCAATATTTAAGTGTTCACTATCACCATGTCCTGTTTCAATAGCTTACTTTTAGCTTTTTCCCCAGCACAACTCGCTAATGCAACCATCACCGCTTCTATTTATTTATATACATTTTTTTCCTTTGCCATTTCCTTTCTTGACGCATTTATTTTTCTTTTTTGTAGACACACGTATAAATTTGTATTTTCTTCTTTTTTCCTCTTTTTCCCCTAGCTCAACTCTTTGGCTACTGCTTCTTTTATTATTATTATTTACTTTTAAGTCTTGCGGGAGGAGGAAAGTAGAAGCAAGATGAGAAGAGCGAGAGAGGGAAGTAAGATAAAAAAGCAAAATGATATATAAGCTGAAATATTATGTACGGTTGTGGTTTTACTGATATAAATAGCGCTTTCAGTCATTTTATTACGTTACCATTGCTAACAAAAAGAAAGAGAAAAAACTCACACACAGAGACTTGCTTTCCATCCTCCGACTATGACTGCACGCTCGTTTCACCAGCACCACCACCATCGCTATCACCACTATTACTCCTTTTTCTTCATTTAATCAATTCAGTGTAGCTGTTGCAAAAAAATGTTTCATCGTTCCGCTGCTGCTAGAGATACTGCTGCTGCTACTACTTCTATTACTGAATGAAAAGTGAAGTGATGTAAAGGTGATGTGGTGGTGGAAGGGGTACCTTTGCATTTTAGTACCGTCATAATGTTATAAGGATACACGCCATACAAATATCAATCAGCTACTTTAACGCTGTAGTAAAGACAGACGTTTTCAACATGGCACTCTGAAGACAAGTTGTGAAATGAAAATTTCTAGTGAATGGAAATGCTGATTAATTTTTAAAGGGGAACCCGTAAAAATTATGGTTTCTAACAGAATTTCCATGGAAAATTCTTTTTCCCTCTTGAAAACCACACACACGCACACAGAGGTAGAGCATACTGAGCATCAAACAGACAATGTAGGTTTACTAATCAAGGAAGCTCATACACCTACCCTTGTTCAAAATATAAATGCCGAGAAGATAAGAGTTCTTCTTGGGTTTGCCTGGTGGATGGATGGTGTGTGGTGTGGTGGTGTTTCATGTCGACAGGATCTTCTTTATTTGTGCTTGCAGCAGCAGTAGCAGCTAAGCAAGCAAGTGATGAGAAGAATGTTCATTTTATCCAGGTAGTAAATAAGCCAGCTAAACGAATACTTACTACACACGTTGCTTTCATCACTTTTTGGCAATCAATTTGCCAAGATGAATGGAATAATAAAAAATGCCTACATGGACATAATATATTATATTTGCTGGGTGCTGATGATGATGATGATGCTACACCCGTAAAATGGAAACAATGCTGAAATGTACAAGTAGTTCTGCGTCTGCTGTTTTGTTCTTGTTGAGACGGTCGTATTTCTAACTCAGACAGACATACAAGCATAAAAGCAGCAGTAGCCCCATAAACATTTTTATTTTATTTTACAACAACGAAAAAGCATGGAGAAATGTTGACGATCTTCTTTCTTCACTCTTTGCTGACAGAACAAGTAGAAATATCCTCGTTAATCTTGTGACCAAAAGTCGAAAGCATTACATACGGCAGTTTTAGTTTATTACTGGCCTTATATATTTTTTATGTTCGCTATAAATACGGCGACGACTACATACAACAACAAGTCAGCAAGTTAAAAAAACGCGTCATCATCCTACCTAACTATATATAAATATATTAGTAATGGCAGCAGTGGCACTAGTTGTGTAACGTGTAACAAAAATTTATAAACGTTTTTTATTACAAGCTGTATAACTTGGTGGTGGTGGGAGTAGAAAGAAGATGAATACAACTCTATCATTATAGCAGCAAGCTTGGTTGTTCAGTAGTAGTGCCGGGTAGTGCGTGGAATGGTGTGATTGCCACTGTGTTATATATGGCAGCAGTCATAATATAACTTTATTCTATTAAGGTTTGATACCTTCAAAAGCAACAAAACGATAAATTCAATTTGGTAATCAATAAAAATGGCTGTTTAGGCTGTTTAGCCCATTTCATGTTTTGTGTGTATTTAATCACCTAATTTTTATCCAGAATTGAATCATCATCACCTGTGCTGCACTACTGTGCTTGCAGCAATAATACAATAACATATAAATTAAGTGCAGACAGAGAAAAATGGTGCATGGTTGAATGAAATATTCATAATTCCGTGTGAGTCTATACTACCTATTTACGGTGCCAAAAATAAACTGCCCGCCCATCAACCAAAAAGAGGAACTTGGGTGTACATCATGCAATTACTAAAAATAAATAGATAAACTCTCCCAAGTTTCAGTATATACATATATCACTAATAAATAGTTTAAAACTTTCATCATTATATAAACATGAATTCTCATTATTATTATTTCTCTACATTTTATTTACTCTTCTCCCTCACGTCTGTCCATGTCATCTTATCTGGAGAACTTATCTCTTCAAAAAAAAGAAACTGTTTCTAGCATGGCGTGATGATGAAATGAGTTGCGAGTTGCAACTTGTGAAAATTAAATGAACACCCGAAAAAGTTTTTTTGTACATGGGAAGCAGCCATTTCCTTCCTGTCTTTCTGTCTACCTCAAAAAAGAAAAGTATTTTTTGTAATTGTAAAAAGCAAGTATTGTGTCACATTTTTGTTACAGCAATGCTTTCAGTCATTCTTCTTTCCACATCTGTTTTCTTTTTGAGTGGTCCTTCTGAGCTGTCTAAAAGCTGAACAAGCATGCAGCAGCAACGCCTTTTAAAGGATTATTTTTTCCGTAGAATTTTCGAAATAATGACACACAAAGTTTCTCACTGGTGAACCTTTCCCCTTTGATCATTGAACTGATGATGATGATGATGATGATGATGGTGACAACCTATGTATGTATGTGTATATGGATCTTTTTGTATAAAGGTGAATGAAGAAGAGCAAGAAAGCCCAATTATTATTACCATAGCCGACTAAGGTTAAGAAAAGTAGGGTAGAGTAACAGGAAAAACGCCACCATTTTTGGTCATCATGCATGTATGCATGACGATCATCATCAGGATATTTATGCATTCAGCGAGCTTTCTCATAATCATCACCATCACGCTTGAGAGAGATAGAAAAACAACTGGTTCATCGTCGTCTCTCTCTCTCTGCATCATCATAGTCATCATCATGGAAGTGCTGTTCTGGAAGGAAGGAAGGACGCACAAAAAATGCTTTCATGCACGTAGATAGATAGGTAGGTTAGGTGGTTAGCACAAGAGCCTTCTAGTTACCCACTTGTTCTCTTTTACTTCATTTCCCTTTTTTACAACACCATTCAACTTTTCCTCTCTTCACTCTCTCCTCTCTAAAAACTAATTTTTCCAGAAATAATAACAAGGCAGAAACAGCAGCAGACACAGACTGCAAAGCAAGCACATACCCTACCCACTTCTGCTGCTGTTGTTCCTCCCTCATTTCCTTTCTATTTTTTAAACGAAAAAAACATGGAGCGTTGGATCAGGACGACGATGATGATGTGTGATGATGATGTAACCTACAAACCAAGTTATTCGTGCATCTGAGCCCACTTGTTTCCTCCAGTTTTTGCACCATATGATAATACCATGATGATACTTAATAATGAACACGACAATAATGCAACATAATATGAACAAGTAGTTTCGACAACGAGTTTTTTACATGCATGCAATGCAATGCATGCACGTAGCAGTAGGTAGCTACAAACTTAACTTATAGTTGGTGGGATGAATACATGAATTATCAACACGATTAATTTTTTTATAAATATAAACCACCCGGAAAATAGGGGGAAAGTATCTGCTGCTGCTGCTTAACAAGTAGTTTCGACAACGAGTTTTTTACATGCATGCAATGCAATGCATGCACGTAGCAGTAGGTAGCTACAAACTTAACTTATAGTTGGTGGCATGAATACATGAATTATCAACACGATTAATTTTTTTATAAATATAAACCACCCGGAAAATAGGGGGAAAGTATCTGCTGCTGCTGCTGCTCTTTCCATTAAAAACAAGCAAGTTTCATAGCACGCAGCAGCACAAGTAGCTAGCACCAGGAAATGAAATGAGTTTTGTTATTTGTAGCAACCACGAAAACCAAGCAAAGGGAATTGCTAAAGTTTTCCTCTCTTTCTCCCTTTTCCGTTTGCAGTTAAGTAAGAATATTATATAGATTATCAGAGTGTGTGAACTCTGCTGCTGTTGTAATTGCATTTCTACTGCTTTGGTCATGCCCACCACAATCCTTGTTATCAACGCAAAAGTAAGTAGCACGCTGCAGAAGCGGTATGCAAGTGATGATGATAACGAACCACTTTTCTTGTCATGATAACTCAAAGGTTAAACCAATTTGCTGAAATAATAAGTGTGCAATTAATTTTTGCACGAAAAGTTATTACATGCTTCTCAAAAGAATAATTATAGAAGTTGTAATTTTAAAAATAACTTTTTGCAAACATTTTTTTCAGCAAAGTGCCTAATTAATTAAGCTCAAATATAGTATAATGCTAAACTACTGGATTTAAAGTGAAATGAGAGGGATGATCTTTCTTATTATTATGTATTTCCCATCCAGTGGATTTTTAACAGCAACAGTAAAAGTAAACTGAAAACAATTGAGTATCACTACAGTTTCAATTTCTACCAGAATTTTCAAAAGTTTTACGAGAGTATGATTGCGAGACTGCCACGTGCGTGGCTTTCTACTTTCAAATTTTAACGTGAAAATTTGAAACGATAATTACCTTTTACCTACATACGTACATACATTCAATATGAATATGACGTAGCTTTTTTCATTGTGTTCGATGATGCTTAAACAAGTTTTTTTCAGAAAAAAGTATTTATCTATCTTGCAATTATGATAAAAGTATGCTGGTAATAATAAGCTGTAATTATTTAAAAGTTTTTTTGCTTACCGAACATTCGTCCTCCAAAAATAAAATCGGGAATGGTAACGACAAGCAGAAAGCACGTTGTCGTCAGTCGTCGTCGTGAAACCATGTTGAAAAGCATGTTTTTTTATTTATACAAAAAAATTCACTAAACGCTTGTGATAGCGATGATAATAATAATGATGATGAGAACGTTGGCGATGATACTTCATAAATTATTCTGGCGAGGGATTAAATATTTATTAATTTTTTCAGCGTTTCTTGACGCTCTATATGTTTTGTTTACTCGTTTGTTGCTGTATTTTATATCAATGTTGAATGTTGTACTGTTTTAATTGTTGCTGTTAGTATTATTATTAACAACAATAATATTGCAAACGGAGAAAATAATTAATGAATTTTAATACCAAGCAGCAAAATTTCTTTTCTTCTCTAATTTCCTTTTTCTCTCTCCCTCTTTATCTTTCTCTAATTACACAACTTAACAGCAAAAACAGAACATTTTCACAAATTAGAAGGAAGGATAATTATTCCTTTCACATTGTAATTTTATGGGAATGTGAAGAAGAGCAGAGGGCAATTAGCTGTTGCTTTACTTTGCTTCTTCCGAAAATGGGTTAGTAATTTATGTGGGAGGTGTAACGTTTTTCTTGTCATTGTAATCTTTTCTCTAAAATCCCCCCGCAGATAAACAAGTCCTTCTTTAATTGACAACAACGCTGCACAGTGCACACAGCTCCACAAAATATACTTTTTACTTTAAATAGTCTTGCGACTCAGTTCAATCCTAACATTAAAACTACTGCTAATTGCTGCAAGTGTAATTAAGTTAGATATTATTTATTCAGTATCAAATTCACATTCGACTATTTTTGGTTTCATCTATGAAAAAACGTAATTACTCAGATTAGATCCGCTACCTATTCACTTATTACTATGTTTTACAAAATATTTCTTAAGTTATACCACGAACATCTATTAAAACACTACTGTAAACCATATTTTGAACATTCATTTTCTACTTCAATTATCCCTAAATGTCTTATCACTCTATATGCTAAATTTATTCACTGTTCACTTTAAACGCAGAGAAAAATATTCAATTAAATTTTGTCATTTGTCATTCATATTTCATTTCGATAATAATAATAATAATAATAGAATAGTAATAAATAATTGAAAAGATGAAAGAGTATTTTATTTTATTTTTCAAATATATTTTTAATGGAATTTAAATGGAAAAAATAATTAGTTTATGTAACAATAATGATGATTACAATCGTTTAGTAGCTTTTCACTGGAACACTAGTAGTTTTGCTGGGAACTTATTTTCACGGTATTGCTGCTTCCGATATTTCTCTGCTGAACTGTTTTTCGTAATGCCATAATGTCGAATGCAACGAGGACAAGCTTGTGCCCAATTCGAAACACACTAAATTCTTTTTAAAAATATTATTCAACACGAATATTTTTCAACGTCAAATTCTTCTTCCTATTCCTCTCTTGTGTTGTCCTCCGAACCGTCTGGAAACGTTACGTTTTGTACTGTGAAAAAGAAAAAAAGGACATGAAACAATTTTAAACGTCTAATAAGTTGTTATTGCATTAATTTCAAACTTTAATTTCAATCAGACTGCATGATCTGACGTCAGATTTTGGCCGGTGGGTGCATCCACAAAGCACGTGCATATTTTATTCCGACGTTTTATGACCAAAAAATTTTTTTTTTGACTGAACTCCGTAAATTGGCTGATGGTGAGTAACTTTAACTCAAAAAACCAGATGGTAACACAAAAAAAATTTTGGTCATAAAACGTCGTGATAAAATATGCACGTGCTTTGTGAATGCACCCAATGGCCAGAATCTGGTGCCAGATCCTGCAGTCTGATCAATATTCATTCGTTTTGTCTAGGTAGTGCTGATAAGGGATAAGTATTTGCGCTCAAAATGTTGGATTTCCTGTGCCCATTGGAAACTTTTGTCTAAGGTTAAATACAGACAAAATATGTAAATAACCTGCATTTCACACGCTTCCTTAAAACTTGGGATTCTCTTCATCTAAATGTACAGCTTATTTTCCTAGTTTTCTTAAGCAACTATACTTGCACTTAAAGTAAATAATAATTACTGACTGAGTGGAAATAAAGTGACTGTAAATTCATTAATTTCATTGATTAGTTAATATGTTTATTTATTGCTATTATAATTTGTGAATGAGCTATTTTCTTTAACGTAACCAGATTAATTAGGTAATTTAGTAAAAAATAGCAATGCTACAGCAGCGTAATTACTGAAGCTGTATTGAATGAAACATGAAGAGGCAAGCTAATTCTTCATTTTAAATAACGAAAATAATACTCGCTATTTCTATTTGGAAATTAAATTGAAGCTACTGTAAATTTATTTTGTTAATTGCTCGTACGGGTTTTTTGTAAAGCGGGCTTATGGTCATGCGGGGTTATTGTAAAGCGGGCTTATGGTCATGCGGGGTTATTGCAAAGCGGGCTTTTGGTCATGCGGGCTTATTGAAAAGCTTGCGCTTAGTGTAGGT
>JAANSP010001604.1:0-14848 GCA_036850745.1 Homidia socia | reverse complement strand
TTCCAGAAATGGGTTTCTTTTGAGGTGTGAAATGAGAAACAACAACGAACCACAGGTGCAGGTGTAGGAATTATTGTCACCAATTATTGTTATCATAATGCCGGTTTCAGTCAATTACCCAAGAAATGTACAATGCAGACGTATTGAGTTAAACTAAATTGGACAAATAAAATCCAATTTCTTCGAAATTCGCTCCCAGTCATATGATGGAAAATTTGATGATCGATTTTTTCTCATGGTCTAAGCAATTGGCAACTATTCACAATATAATCTTTGCCCAATGATGACGAATAAAAGCTCTCTATACATAAGTCAAAAAATGAATACAAGTTTTGTTCTGATCGCCTCCTCCCACTAATAAAATGTATCTCTTAACAAGGCATGCTGATTTTACTAATCAAACGCAATAACCTTTCTCATATTCACTCACATGCTACATCATTATAATCATCATCACTCTAGTATTTTTGAGTTGTTTCGGCTGCAAAAGAAACCTGTTGTTGCAGTTGTGCTGCTGCTGAATCGACAGAAGCTTCTGCAATAAATGTATTGCAAAGCAATTACAATGTGTACATTTCACAATGCGCTGAAAGGCACTTTTAAAACTTTGTGCTGCTGCTGCTGAATCGACAGAAGCTTCTGCAATAAATGTATTGCAAAGCAATTACAATGTGTACATTTCACAATGCGCTGAAAGGCACTTTTAAAACATGGGTTTAAAAATGAAAAAGCTGAGAAAATCTAGATGCGGTTTGATAAGAAAAATTTGAATAAATGTAAAGTGCATATACCTAAATAATAATAATAACAGGCTCTCTCACCAAAAATGTATATGCGCTTGCATTTTTACGTGTGCGTAGGCTTTTGTGTGCAAGCAAAGAGATCCTTTTCTCGTACTGCTCATACGCGGTTTGATTATTCCAAAGAAAAGAATAAGTCATTGCTGCGAGGAAGGAGGGAGCAACAAGTAAAGTAAAAAAGAGCATAACAAGAAACAATTCTTGTCTTTTTTTCCTATCCAGCAACCTGCTCCTTTAGTGCAGCATACAAGATTCTTCATTTCTCTGTCTCTCTCCCAAATATATTTACAAGTTAACTAGACATTCATCTTAAGAGCAAGACGAGCTCACCACGGCACGCCCTAATGCAGTTTCCCTAACTAGTTAAATAAACTTGTCAAAATTATATATTAGAGAGAGAGTCCGAAGAAAATTCAAAGGGAGAGCCCTAGGGCAGGCTTCGACCGTGGCTGTGGTTCAACAAAAAAAACACTGAAATAACCTTCGTAAGAAAACAAGACCTGAACATACAGAGAGAGAGAGAACAAAATTCTAGCAGTTGGTTGTTGTGGGATGGATTGTGAACTTGACGAAAAAAATAAACAAAAGTATATTCTTTTGTAAGCAAATTCTCAAGTCGGATAGTGAGGCAGNAAAAAAAGAAACGAAAGTATATTCTTTTGTAAGCAAATTCTCAAGTCGGATAGTGAGGCAGGCAAGACAAACAAGATGAAAATGTATCTTTGAGTGTACACATTATACACAACTTTGAGCCACCTTCTTATGATCCAACCTTGCATGATTCGTGTCTTTTTTATGTCTACAGTTTCATCTTGTTCACCACCCCAGTAAATTCATCCCACTACCGAAAGTATGGTGTTTTCTTTTATTCATCTGTCCAAGTTATTTAGGAAAATTATACTTATTGTCAAGTAATTCTTTCTGGGTCTTTTGGATGTTTGTGTTGGAAAAGCACATAAAATGTGTTCAAATAGAATACTGAAAATAATTGAGAAATACACATAAATAGAAGAGCTGAAGAAATTCCTATTACTGTAATAACTATGAACCAGCATCACGCAATTTGAGCGAATAAAAATGTTTGACCATGCTTGTTACGAATAATAATTTTAGGGAAAGAAAAAATCAAACCGATTTATAGTGTACTTTACAGCACTAAATATAAAAGAATATTAGTACCGATATATATTCAACAGAAAACTGCTACGGCTTTTGTGGTAGTTGAAGTGGGTTTGAAATTACTTTTTTATTACATCTTTCAAACAAAGTGTACAAGAGGCAAAAAGATGGAATATCTTCTAACATACTGTTTTGTATGCATTGCATTTTTGTGCCTATTCAGACTTGTTAACTTGCACGCATACCTACTTTGTTGTTGTTGTACTTCTCGTTTTCAACTGATCACCATAATTTAGGAAACTGGATATACTTACACACTTGTAGAGAATTTTTTTTATTTTCTAAAATCGACTGCTATTACCTCTTTAATATGTATGTACATACAGACGGACCAGAAGCCATAATATAATTTTGTTAAGTAAACAGAGAAAAAAAGGTTTCATTCGTTTCTTGCCGTCCACCACGTTAAAAAGAGGAGATGGTCGTTTTTTTGGGTTAGAAAGGGTTGAGCAATTTTAAGGGATGGGTAATTGCCAAGTCTCCTAGCAGACTTCTAATGAGTATTATAAAAATAAATTTCACTGGGGCTGACAGAGTGGTAAAACTGAATGGTGAAAAAGAATATTATACGACTCAAATGCCCTCCTGTTGATGTAGACATTACATAATATAAAAGTACACATAATTTTCTTGGGGAACCTCCTCTTAAATTTTCTTTCCTTTTTATAAATTACACAACATTGAGTAGGTATAGGTATCCTGATGGTCAGAAAGAACCTTTTTGTAAAAAAGTAAAGTAACAACTGCCCGTGTGAGTCAACTTATTCATTGACGTGCCCGCATCATCTCTACCTGCGTCTTTTAAAGCCTTATAAAAACTCAATAATTTAGAATAATAAGAATACCAACAGTATCTGTCATAATAATACTGTATTGCTTTTACAGCTTACCTTCTTCATTTTGTTTGTAAATCTCAAGAATGTACTTTTGTGTTACTTTATTGTGTTGTGTTATGATCCATCATTTTATTTTTTCAAAATCCTGGCAGCCGAGTGACAGGCACACATTCTAAAAGATGCCTGCTGTTTAGTCGTAACCCTTTGAAGTAGAGTCAAACTGTGTGCCAGCAACTTCACAATGCTTGCTGAGATCTCAATCTCCTCGAGATTTTTTCTCGTTTTAGCGTAGATGATGAGCTTGTGAGAAACTGACTGAACAAGGGCAACTTTTTGACCATCTTCACTGGTATTTTTTTTATTTGCCAGCGTAGCATCATGGTACACATATAAATGCCTCCTATTTGTAAAATTGAAGTAGATATACTTTTAACGATTATTTTGCTGAGATGAACCAATTTTTTTTCGTCCATAGATGATGAGCTTGTGAGAAACTGACTGAACAAGGGCAACTTTTTGACCATCTTCACTGGTATTTTTTTTATTTGCCAGCGTAGCATCATGGTACACATATAAATGTATCCTATTTGTAAAATTGAAGTAGATATACTTTTAACGATGATTTTGCTGAGATGAACCAATTTTTTTTCGTCCAAGATTGTGGTCGGGACGGACACACAACATATAGCTAAAAGTGTGAAAAGAACTGAAAAAGTGTAATTGTCTTGCGAGCGACTTCTGAGCAAGCATTAGAGAATAAATTGTGGTGAGCAGCAGCACACAAGCTGCAAGCAAGCAAAACGACTACCACGGCTACCAAGACAAGGAGCTAAAGTGAAGGCAAGAGAGAAGACAGAGAGTGACAGTGTGGCTCCCATGGATAAGTGCCACTGCTGCGACTTCATCGATAAAACTGTCAGGCGGCTGAACAAGTTGTCGTATTTTTCTTCCAACTTTCATTGCCCTGGTCATCACTTTTTAGCTCTTTAGATGATGATGATGATGCTCCTTTCTGCTTACACTTTTACTCCTTCTCCATCCCAAAAACAAACACGTTACGTTACATTTATATTATTGTGCAGCAGTTTTTACTCTCGCACTATTTCTTGTTGTTGTCCCCATCGTCAAAGTTTTATGTACATACATAACTAACCAGAGAGAGAGAGAAGGACAAGTGAGCGACTTTTTTTCAGACAGGAAAACTCCTCAGAGTCGCCTATAAATGCCTCTCATCTCGTAGTGTGACGAGTGAGGTTGACGGACAAAAGTTCAAAATTATGGCTACCAGAGGACATACAATTTCTTGTTGACTAGCACTCACAGTGCTCATGAGTGACAAGTTTACTTGATGTTGATGATGTCTTTAACAAGGACTTGTTCAAGGAAAAAAGGGAAACATGGAATTGGAAGTGGGGTTTTAAAGAAACAAAAAAATAGTGTATTTTTTCTTTTTTTATGTTAAAACGTCTTACTTTTCTCCAAGAGTTGACGCTAAAACGCCTATTTAGTATTCGTCCAGTAAATTGGGGAAAAATTGTGCTTGCCAAGACAAAACAGCATATATAGGAAATTTTCATGACTATAGCGAGTTTCGCGAGACTTGTTCTTTATTAACACATCTTATTACCAAGAAGTATTTCATGGTGATTGCTACAAACTGGCCTGTTGTTGGAGGCAGCATGTAGCAAGCAACCTCACTTGAAACAACTTGATCTTGCTAACTTTGCATATTTATATTAGGTATTATACAACTGCTTGTAAACACATTGACAAAGATGCCATATAAATGTACGTACAAGCTGTTGAGAAAACAACACTGCTTCTCTCTCTCTGCATGCGATCGCATGTGATGAGAATAACTTTGGCCGATAAGAACAAGAGTCAAGTAAAATGTTTTTTTTTGTTTGCCAAGAATAACGAACAGCAAACATAATATAATAATAACATAGCTAACAGCTACGTGTATGATGCTGTTTGGGTATGTATATTGGGTATTATCTATAAAGAAAAAAGAAGCTTTTGTTCATATCCACTCACCATCGTTTTCATAATCCTTTTGAGTGAAGTGAGTGATTGAATCGTTTTGATGGTGGTAGTGTTATCGATCTCATTGTCCATGTAAAGTGAAAACTGAGTTGAAGCATTTATACTCAACTGGTTGTTGTTCAGAATATAAATTGAGATTGGATTCAAGGAAGACCTGCAAGCAAGCAAGCATATTGGAGACACATGCACACACACTCTCTCTCTCTCTCGCCATCAGTAGAGTAGAAATATATCCTGAATAAAATATTAGCTTACAAGTGGACACTAACACGCAAACTGCATGTTGTTTTGTGCTAATCTCCAAATCTTTTTGCATGCCATGTCATTTATCTCTTGTCCTCTTATCTGAGGAGAGAGGAACTTTTTAACGGGACAAGAGAGAGAGAGATAGAAATATGAAAAATGTACCTAATCAGGATGCGCAAGGAGCACTCGCTTTCTTGAGTGAAAGAAACCCTGTGTAGTGAGCACACAGTGTCACGCTATCTTAAATTGATGTTTAAATTTGATACGGACGAGCTTGCTGTCACATGATGCCATACTACTGAATCAAATAATGCAAATAGGATAATAACAGCAGAAAATGAATCCTTAGATTTCTATACAGCATATGCATACATCGGATAGTGCAACGAAAATGCAACAAAAAGTATTTTTGTAATAAATACATATGTAGAAATAAATGCATTTTGGGCATACCATGTAGACATGTATATTTTCTCGCTGTATTTTATGCACTTACACCGCCGCGAAAAAAAAAGTTTTCAAAAACTTACTTTTTCCAGTCAGAAAACATGTGTAAAAAGAACTGTTATCTCTCTCCCTGGGACAATTTTCACCATATCAGTTAATTTAAAACATTAGAATATAGATCGAATATGTGTGTACTTTTAACTGCCAAACAGGGTTTAAAAAACACGCTCTCACCAGCAGGCTACCTACTACTATTTCTGTAATGGAGCAACAAACTAGTTCTCAATTTGTTCAGAGCTGAGCATCAACTGCTAGAAGAGTTGTGAGTTTAAAAGAATAATAATAGTAAAAATAATGTTTTTTTATAAAAAGCAAGAGTTGAGACTACTTTGTATGGATGAGATGTTTCAGGACTTGGTGAAGAAGTTAAAAAAAGTAAATGCATACAAATTGCCGACAAGACAGAAAGTTGGAGAATGATAGTGGTCATGTTTATTTTTACTATATGCTGGTGAAACATTCCATTCCACCATGACCCTTTGTAGCCCCTTTATTTATCAGAAGAGAAACATCATTATTTTCCTATCTACTCTATTATTCTATGGGTATTTTTACACCAAGTAGTTTACATTAGGTAAAAAAGAGCATGATACCAAATGAAACTGTATACAATTACATTACTAAACCAAATCATTTATATCATCATGCATGTTTTTTTATTTCTTTCCTCTGGTCTTTTTTTCCTCAAGGAGGAAAATAAAACATTTTCTTAATAATATAATCATTCCAAGCCAGTTAAAGTCATGCACCGGTTGTTTTGTTTGGAAGGTGTAGGAAAATTGTAATTTTTTTATATTGGGTTAGTCAATATTATATCATCATGCATGCTTTTTTATTTATTTCCTCTGGTCTTTAGGAAAATAAAACATTTTCTTAATAATATAATCATTCCAAGCCAGTTAAAGTCATGCACCGGTTGTTTTGTTTGGAAAGGTGTAGGAAAATTGTAATTTTTTATATTGGGTTAGTCAATAAATTTACAAGACTGCATGTTCAGATGAGTCTCTGGAGCTTAAATTGCCATAATATCCCTTAAGTACACAGTAAAATGTATCGAGCACTGACATTTTTTTTAGTTTGCCTGAAAAAACTAGAAGGTGTAGACCCGTATAAGTTTCAATACACGTAGGAAAAAGGATCGACTACTTTAGGAGGTAAATTTTCATCCAGGCATGAATGTGCAATTGATGGCAGGTGGGTAAGGCTATTTATTTAAAACAATGTTCCACATAATAGCTTGTTAGCTTAAAAATGTTAGTTTACTTGAAATAAATACATGGCTACTCTTGAATTTTTTACTAACCTCTTATTATCTCTAAGTATGCGTATCATTTGTGGCTCGTACCTGGCTCCTCAAATAACATACTTTATTACCTAATTCTACTCCATTATATATTATATACCAGTTTTATATATAAGTAATAAGTAGTAATAATAATGTAGATAGGTATTTTCTTTGCTTTGTGGAATGGAGAAGGAATTAATATTATAGCTACTACAGAAGCTTTGCAGGATTATATCGTGACAATTTAAAAAAGTTTATGTTTTTGGCAAGTCAGCAAAAAATAGCTAATAAGTATGCTATCACGAACTCGGGTACTCTTTTTTCGAGGAAGTTTGTTTGCATGCAAGGCGAGTGAAACTGGGTTTTAAACATGTATGAGGCCAACAATAAAGCAATAATACATTGCTACTATATATTCTGTCACTAACTTGTATACCATTTTTTGGTTAGAATATTGTAGTAGCTATATAATGTATGTACTTATCTATCTATCTAGCGGAACTGACGGTGACGGTTCGCTAGCTGGGTTGTATTGTAGAAAAACGAGAGTCATTTTTTGTCTTGGTCGAAGTTGGTGAAAGTGATTAAGAATGCATTTATATAATGTATGTACTTATCTATCTATCTAGCTTAACCCAAGAAGCGGAACTGACGGTGACGGTTCGCTAGCTGGGTTGTATTGTAGAAAAACGAGAGTCATTTTTTGTCTTGGTCGAAGTTGGTGAAAGTGATTAAGAATGCATGCCACTAGCTCCTCTCTAAATCTTCTTCCATGTACCATGTAACACTCTCATGGGTAACCGTTTTTAACGAACTTTTTTTTGTGCGGGTTACCTTCCTTTCATAACGGCATTCAATATTTTGAATATTATATTTTCCTGGTGAAAAAATATGTATGGGATCCGATCCAAGCGTTTAAAAGATGCATGAAGACAGTTCTGTTAGACATGAGGTTCAATATAAATGGGCAAGGCTTGAAGTATACACCACCACCGCCTTCACGACGACCCTTTCTACTAAAGCAGCAAAATTCCTCTATAATGAACTTAACAGGTATATAAAAAATGCCACGGAACATGTCCGTAACTGCTACCCTTGTACCTGCTGAGCACTTATAAATATACAGGCCACAGGGAAATGTATCATCCAACTTATGCCAAACAAATGGGTGCAACGAGACAGGAGTTCTTGATCGGAACCGCCTTTTCCTACTCTATTGATATTCCAAACATTGCATAGCATTTATATTTTAAGTGCTTCACATTTTACTTGAGCGAAACGTGAAAACTCCAACGTTCCAGCACCGTACGCTGCACGCAGTGCTATTGCACTTATTATATTGTAAGCAGCAAGGAATAGAAAGACTGCAACTCTGAATAATTCAAAACGAAGCTTTTATTACAGTTGCGGCCAGGTAGTAGCAGGTCGACGTTTAAACAGGTAACTTGATGGAAATTGAGGATATAACGATACTTTATAAATACATATATATCTACTGACCGTCCGGTCATCTTTACAAAGCATTGCTGCGTTTCTCAGCAAGAAAAAAACGGGAAAACTTGAGGTTCCTGGAAAGAAAAAAAAGCTAAAGAAAGGCAAGCATCTTAATAAATATTACATGATAAAGGTAAGGTGTGAGCATGGATGGTATATTCTCAATAAAGCATATTAAAGAAGCGGAGCCATTTGGTATAATAAAAACGCTCTACTATAATACCCCCTTTTTTCTTCCAGCTAATATCATTCATTATCATTTCTTTGCGGCCAGGTAGTAGCAGGTCGACGTTTAAACAGGTAACTTGATGGAAATTGAGGATATAACGATACTTTATAAATACATATATATCTACTGACCGTCCAGTCATCTTTACAAAGCATTGCTGCGTTTCTCAGCAAGAAAAAACGGGAAAACTTGAGGTTCCTGGAAAGAAAAAAGCTAAAGAAAGGCAAGCATCTTAATAAATATTACATGATAAAGGTAAGGTGTGAGCATAGATGGTATATTCTCAATAAAGCATGTTATAGAAGCGGAGCCATTCAGTATAATAAAAACGCTCTACTATAATACCCCCTTTTTTCTTCCAGCTAATATCATTATCATTTCTTCCAGCTATTATGTAAAGGTGGCCAATAATATACAAGTTTCTTCAAGACCTACCGGATAGATAATAGATTAGATAAAATTATAACGTGTGGCAAGCATTCCATTCGCCTTGTCTATACCCTTCTTCTGTTTATCTTTCCAAGCTTGTTTTCCTTTTTCTATTAATTTATGAATGTCTCCTCTACCTGAGCCCTGAGCTTGTATACCGCGGGGCGTATTTCATTAGTGCTTTTTTCCTTTTTCTATTAATTTATGAATGTCTCCTCTACCTGAGCCCTGAATACCGCGGGGCGTATTTCATTAGTGCTGCTCTGTACATTTGCCCATCAAAATGGGACTCTGCTTTCTTCTTGAAATGAAATGTTTTATTTTTTGCTGTGTTTTTTCTTTGAAACTTTTTTTTTCGACACACGGTAATATTAAAATGCTTAGAGAGACATTAAGCTTAATGCTTCCGTCAGGCAATATAGCAGTAGGCCTTCCATCTCTACCACGTCGTTTTCGTCATCATCATCATGAAACGTGCTGTGTCGTGGCAGAAAATCGAGTCATTACTTACAACATTTACAAAGTTGGCAGGTTTGTGTTTACGTATGTGCCTGCTTGCACACGTTTGTTATTTTGAGACTGGGAATTGCTAAATTATTACTGTATTGTTTCCCCATCATGATGTCTACGACTCCTTTCCTCAACAACAACTCTTCCTTTTGCCGTTTCCAGTTGAAAATTGTCTCTGAGAAAATAGCGACTTCTTTGGTCTGAGTTTTTACGGGTAAAACGGGATAATAATACACAAAAAGTAAAACCAAAGGAACGTGAACACATTTCTCATCGAGATAGTAGAAGAGGAAGAAGAAGAGGAACACTTCAGCAGCGACAATGAGAAGGACTAATGCAAAATGATGTGTTTGTGTAAAATCACAGAGGGAATGAATAAAAAGATAGATGGAAAAGCTTTTAAGACGTGATGGGCTACAGGCTATACATTTTCAGCTAACATAACCATACAATGAGAAGGACTAATGCAAAATGATGTGTTTGTGTAAAATCACAGAGGGAATGAATAAAAAGATAGATGGAAAAGCTTTTAAGACGTGATGGGCTACAGGCTATACATTTTCAGCCAACATAACCAAGAAGAGATGGGCTGACTTTACAAAACAACACATTAGAAAAATGTACGTGCAATATAATTTACATGTACATGAAGCAGTTGAAGCAATGGCAGGACTATAGTATTGTAGTGTAGTAGATGAGCAGGGAATGAAAGAGAAATTGCGAGACAGGAAGAAGCTGTCTCATGTCTCTTTTTGTGAAGAATATCTATCTGCGTGCGTAAAAGTACAATGGTTAATGCCTACTCCTACTCCCACATTACGTGCAATTCTTATTTCTCTTCCTGCGATGAACCCTCTTGCACTATTAACTCCAGTTCGCCGGGATTTCCCAACTTGAATCTGTCTTTTAAGTTTTTTTCTCTTTTTTTCTTGGTAGGTCTATGTATTTTTTCCCGAATATATATTGATATCATCCAAATGTTAGGTGGTTATATATGCAATATAATGAGGTTGTACGTATGTTCCTCTAGATTCCTTTTTCTTGTTCGTCCTGTTCATATTGGAGCTGGACCACACAACAGAATTATATTATTATAGACTACCACTTTCATTCAATGTAAATGCTCTTGTAAGTATGGTAGGTCTATGTATTTTTTCCCGAATATATATTGATATCATCCATATGTTAGGTGGTTATATAAAGCAATATAATGAGGTTGTACGTATGTTCCTCTGGATTCCTTTTTTCTTGTTCGTCCTGTTCATATTGGAGCTGGACCACACAACAGAATTATATTATTATAGACTACCACTTTCATTCAATGTAAATGCTCTTGTAAGTACATCTTTCAAAGTGAAAGCAAAGCACGCCCAATGGGCATAAGTTGAGTTTTATTGAGTTAAATGGTACTTTGGAGGATTTCCAAATAACAAAAGGCGATCCAAACTGACTTGACTGCATATATAGTGCACTCCATTGCTGCGAAGAAAATGCCCGGAAGCTGAAAGAAATAGATTTAGTACTTGCGCTGGTGTGTGTCTTGTTCGTTTTCCCTGAGAAGGTATTTGTAAAGCCCTCTCTCTGCTTCCAGCATTATCATTTTATGTTCTTCTTTGGCGTGTTGGAAAGGAGCACTTTATATGTGAATTGTGAAAGGGATATTATTGTATAATGTATTGTTCTCTGTTTCCTCCTACATGCCCGTTGAGAAACGAAGAATTCTGCTGGGGCTTATTAATCAATTCCGTGTTTCCTCGTATCGTTTAAAATGTCGGAAACCTTGAGCTTTATCCTCATGTGCCAGCACACAGCAGCATGCTTTTTTTGGATCATATAGTCGCTGACAGAAATGCTAGAAAATGATATATTTTAGCTGTTCAAAATAATGTCCAATGAATGTAGAAAGCCATTGAAATGATGAGTAATAGTTAAAATGCGGAGTGTATGAAGGAATGACAGTTACGATACAGGCACACAAAATATGGCACTGCTCTCTGTTTGCTACACTCTGCTTCCAAAAAAAATGTTCATTCACTACCGCCATCAAATAAGTACTCTCCTCTACAAAAAATCTTTTGTAGAGGAGAGTGAAACTGGGTAGGGATAAAACTGTAAAGATATATATTATTACCAGTTTAGAGTATTGATAAAACATTTGTTTTTGGCACAAAAACTTGCTCTCTGTTTGCTACACTCTGCTTCCAAAAAAATGTTCATTCACTACCGCCATCAAATAAGTACATATAAAACCTTTAAAAAATCTTTTGTCGAGGGGAGTGAAACTGGGTAGGGATAAAACTGTAAAGATATATATTATTACCAGTTTAGAGTATTGATAAAACATTTGTTTTTGGCACAAAAACCGTGTTCCGAAACTTGAATAATCCAATGAAGGAAATTATGTGACAGCTTGGATGTAGTTATGAGTCGACTGGGAGATACATATAATACTCCTCTTCGGGTCTGCGCTGATGTGATGGGTCAAAAATGGGTACTTGATAGAAAATGTTCCCTTGTTCCTTAGAAAGGTTTAAATGCAGTCATCTTTAAACGACATGCAAAAAACAGGGCTTGTTCAACAGTCAAGTCCCAAAAAAACATTCAAAATCCACTTGACTCACTCGGCAACTGTTCAAAGGTTAGATAATATATACTTTGACTTTTTTCATTTTCGGATACAGTACTCTCGGAAAAAAGTTTAAAAGGGCTAGAGCAAAATATTTTATACGACATTCTCCATTGTTCTTTGTGCCCATGCTACAACCCATAATAATAATGTGACCATGTGAGTCACTCTCTATCGAAAACAATTCAGAATCGATCGACTTGTGAGTTCTCTATTCGTCCATTGGGACAGGATCGACGAGGAGCAGAAAAAAAACTGTGCTACATTCATGTAACCATTATTCTTTAGCAATGATGTAGTTTTTCCTCCTCGGCTTCTACTTCACTTTTGTTCCACATAGATGATTGTTATGCAATTGCCTCGTCGCACTTGTACTTTTTGCCTAAGTGGAACAAAAGAATAAAATGGTAAGAAAAAGAAGAATGGGTTTTTAGAACGAGAGAAGCTGCTGCTGCTGGTCCGCCTGTCTCTCCTCCGTGCTCTCAATTTTTATGCCTTGCCTTTTGTCCAAACGTCCAGAAAAATCTTTAGAGGCACTACCCACTATACTACCTCTGCATGTATTACTACCGCAGTCATTGTCGTCACAGCTTTTATTATACAGTAACTCGGAATATGGGAATACAATGCCGTAAATCTAAAAGAATATAGTCACGGTAAATAATGATGTTAGATCAAGTTGACAGTTGAGCATTTTTACCATACACAGAGAGGCAAGTACACAGGGGGCCTTCTAATAATTATTATCTTCCATTGGAAATCACTCGAGCGAGTTCTCTCCCTTCACGCCTTCCCTCTACAGTGACAAAATGACGTAGCCTAAAAAAGAAACCATACATACATAAGTAAGTAAACGCACTGCGGACTACTAAAACCTATAATTCCGAGAATCTAGTTATCTCGACAATTCTCCGTATTACGGTTATTATTTTCATTTTCTCTGTGGTGTATTGTCCAAGGTATGGATGGATGCGGCTTCTGCAGCAGCGATAATTTTTATCACAAAAATAAAATATAAATGAAGCTTTCAAGCATTTTGGGATTTCTTCATTATTCAACTTCCATCATCTTTTGTTACATCTGCAATGCTTCTGCAGTTGTTACCTCGTCTTGAACAGACGAAAGGACACTACAGCACGCACAGTGTCCACAGAGTAAAAGAAAAGTCAGAGTCCAGCAGCAGCAGCAGCAGATGTACGAGATTTTTGTCTGCAATGACAATAGACAGAAATAAGTTATAATTCGTTTACCTTGTTATTATCATTGCAATGGCTGGACTAATGGAATAAAGCATCTATTATACCAGATTATCGTAGCGTTTTTAGTTTTTACGGCTAACAAGATCTATTCAGTTGATAGTTTGTTTTGATTTCTTCTTCAACGACAGTCCAACGGCTTTATTGAATAGAACGCCCCTTCCTCATTCCTTTCATCATTTCTCGTTATCATCCGTCTCAGGCTTTTCTCCTCATATCTTTAGCTCAATATGCGTGTGTCTTATGCATTCTTCATCATCACACAAGAAGCAGTAGTGGTGGTGGTAGTGAGGAAGCTTACAAGAGAGGAAAGAATGAGTCGAGAAAATTTTAAGTAAAGTTAATTTGCAGTAAAGGAAATTGGAGTTTTTCCCTATTCTCAGTAGTCATCCGGTTTGTTCCTTTTGTAAAATTGGAAATAATAGAAAACTCACGACGAGTTTTGGCCCTTTTGCTGTCTACCATTTTCTTCCTCCTTTTCATCTCTTTCAGACTACCACTTTGAACGAAAATTGAATTCATTTAGAGTAAAAAGGAAAAAGGAGCAAAGATGAAGTAGTGACTGTTCAATGTAGTATGCAGCAGCAGCAAGAAGGGTTTGGTAGGTGGTGGTGGGTAGGTATGTGCCTTTATTGTATTTTTGGCTGGTGGTGCACTCCAGTATCGTCATCATCATAAGAAAATTGAGAAATATTCTTATTTTCAAACTTGAAATGAAATGAAAAACGTTTTTCGCTCCTCTTGAACTTTACCTTCAAAAAACGCTGGTAATACTGAAAGAGAGAGAGAAAGAAAGAAAGAGCAGCAGAGTTCAGTTGGTAATGTAATATTCTTCATCTTCTCGTCATCATTCCCTTTTGTTAGAGAGCTTGTGTATGAATGAGCATTCATATTGTAAGAAGTTCTAGTTATCCAACAAAGAGCAAGTAACAAAATAGTGTTGTCAACTTTGTAAACAGAGTAGAATCCAGGAAAGCTTTTGCTTTTTCTCTTTAATAATATCCTCTTGTTGGAAGTAGATATATGTTTTCAGCCAAGGTACAGTAGAGAAAGGCATGCATACAAAGTATTTAGAAAATTCCAAAGCATTTTCTTCGTAAACCCAGCTTCTTCTTGGAATGGCATGAGCAAGCAAATTTTAAAGTTTCAGTGTGTCACCACGCAGGTTATCACAAATCTTGTTGGTATTATTTTCATGAATATTATACGTTAGCCCTGCTGTAAACACTGAAATATTCACAACATAACAACAAGTTGACTGCTCTGCATCTTTAGTGTGACAGCATTTGGTATTCATATTCGAAACCTTAAGAAATTAATAAATTTCAACAGAGTTGGCTCAAATTAAAGTGATGGTATGTCTGAGAAAACGAAAACTCAAAAGTGACAACCACCGGTACACTTG
>JAANSP010001603.1:0-13661 GCA_036850745.1 Homidia socia | reverse complement strand
CTCTGGCTGCTGCTTCTGCAGCAGTTGTGGGTTTTTTCCTCCTTGGATGCTGCCGCAGATATGTGGATTTAACTACTATTCCACCAAAAATACTACTGCTACGGTGTCTGCTGCTGCTGAAGAGATTTTTCTCTGGAAAAGACTCGCAAAGGCAGGCTTGCTGCCTTTTTTACTGTAACATTACCTTCTGGTGATTGCAATGGGGTGAGCTTCTTCATCTTAAGTTGGTACACACTGCCATGAAAGCCGTAGTATTGATTTTCTCTCGTTTACAGTGGTTCTCTCCTCTGTAATTTCTCCTTCTTGCATTATTGATTATCACCATTAATAATGCAAAGGCATCTTCAAATGTGATCATTTCAGAGGATTAGGTTACCACTAAACCGATTTGTGTATAGGAATTTTCTTTGTAATTTGAGTTTTTTTTAGACAAGGTGCATACTTGAAAAGGGCAATTGTAACAAATTGATTGCCTTCAGAGGCAGAATTGCTGGAAAGTTGCACACATAAAATACAATAATGTTTGTTTTCGTTTACTGAAGCATTTCATTTAAAAGTGCCAAATGATAATGGCACATTCCACGGAAATTACCGCTGTGCGGTGAAGTAGTTTTTGATTAACGTGTATATAATGTGGAGAAAGTAAAAATATACAAGTCATGATTTGCGATAGGTGAAGTTTTTTTTATCTTTCACATCATCACGAACCAGTCTTCCAACTTTGCAACTATGTAAATTTTAGTCGTAATGTAACAGTCTTCCAATTAATTTAAGCTGTAACGAAGTCTTCCAAAAATGTCTTCCGACAGTCAATCCGTAGATAAGTTAGCAGTTAAGGTAGCCGAGTACGATGCACAAGTTTGTGCAAGTGGTACTGATAAGGTAACGGAATGTAAAATAGAGGTGTCAAAAGAGGGACACAGAAAGAATTCTGACAATGGGGAATCGGAAAAGCTAGATAAAATAGAACAAGCAAGTTGTCATCATCCTGCCGAGGTCAATTTAAAGAAAACGGCCAAAACCACTAGAAAAGTTGACAGAAATGTTAGATCAGACAGAATTCGGTCGAAAGCCAGAAGTACTAGGGATAGAAGATTTGTTGAGGAAAGGAGCCGAAATTTGAGTGGTAGAAATAGTAGTGGTTGTAGTAGTGGAAGAAAAGTATTTTTCCTTCCAATAACAACTGCTGGCGTTGGTGGTGGCGGTTGCAGCAGAAGTGGTAGGGATCATCTTGGACATGGACACGTTAGATCCTCTCAGCACAAGCACTCACATTCACATAGTTTTCATGGTGGAAACCGAGTCATTTTAATAACAACGCCATTGTCTTGTTGCTGTTGTTGCCAGCGAAGGAAAAGGTGACAGGAGGATTATTTGTTGTGTCGTGTCACGCTATATGTATAATCATGTAATTTGTGTGAACAATGTGGGCTTGTGGGCAAGTTTTGTTGTCGTCATGAAATTTGGTGGGATGGACACTAATGCAAATTTTATGTTTGACAGGGTAAAGGATAGCCATGAACTTTCTATGGCACAAGAAAGCAAGAACGATCGGGCAAAAGACGCGTTTGGAATCCGTAGCGACTTCATCCCTGGATCGTCATTCGAAGCTAAGCAGAAAGAAGATAAACCAACTACAGTAGCGTCATCATCGTCCAATAAGGTAATTGGTATAAATATTTATGCAATTTCCTCTCCATTTCGTGTGCAGAGTCTGTCCTGTCTGCGTCTGGAAAATACCTAGTTGCCTATTAAATAGTACAGTATGTGCACGGGAATGTATTATGTGGTAAACTAATTTTGTAATTGTGAATACAGGATGTCACGGAGCCGACTTCTGACGCAAAATCCTCGTCCAAACATGAGGATAGGTCTAGGAAGCGAAAAAAGTCAAAAAAGAGTAGCAAGCGGTCGTCTAGTTCCAGTTCATCGTCTTCATCATCATCAGACGAGGAGGCAAAACGCAAGAAAAGGAAGAAGGACAGAAAGAAGAAATCCAAAAAGTCGCACCACCATAGGTAAATACTCGGTTCTTTTCATTGTGGATGACTAACGGAATGGAAACTATTTTAGATAAAAAAAATATATAAATATTAAACATGCATAACTTCCAAGCAATATTTTAAATATTATACTGAGCTAGTTTTGTTGTACAATTCTATTCATTTCATGACGCGTCTTGTAGCTAGAATATCAGGTAAATTTTTGCTATTCTATGTTTACCTTATGTATTTGATAACCGCGTTTCTTCATGTCTCAAGTCTGGCCACAGCTCTTTAGCTACTAGATTTGAAATTGAAATATTTTTCTGGTCCTTTTCAAGTTGGATTAATAATAATTACTATTGTACCATGTACCTCTTCAACTTTACACTATAAATACTACTACTACTACTATATTATGATTGCTTTATTTTTCTTAAAAAAACTTTGTTATTTATCATCACCTAAAATAATATAATATGCTTGACTTATATAATATAATGGAAATAGTAAAAACCGCAGTAATCTATTAGTATATTTTCCTTGTTATCTTTGCCACCTTTCTCGGCATCATGCTGGCTACTACTTAATATGATCTCACTTGGGTTAAAGTACACACATTTGGTAACGAAAACCAATTTATAATTTGACAAAAAATTCCTGTAAGTTCTCTCCAATTTTTATTTATTATACCAAAATGTGTTTAACAAAAATAACGAAGGGAAATGTTTTTTCTAATTAATTTGACCTCTGGAGAAGTCATCATGGGGAAAATTGGAAGGTAAAACAAAGTGAATGTCTAGTCACTCACACAAACTCTTCCTAAATTAAGCTTTATCTTCTTGGTAGGGTGTACATGTTTGTTTTAGTCGTCCTTACTACTACAGGCCTACTGAAGATATTAACCTTTGTTCTCTTTTTGTCCTTCACCTGTCTGTTACCTTTGTCTCTGTTCCTTTTCTGATTACCTCCCAATGTGATTCACTTTATATGTCGGTGTAAAACTTTCCAATAATTATTGTAACAACAACCAAATGAAGATATTAACCTTTGTTCTCTTTTTGTCCTTCACCTGTCTGTTACCTTTGTCTCTGATCCTTTTCTGATTACCTCCCAATGTGATTCACTTTATATGTCGGTGTAAAACTTTCCAATAATTATTGTAACAACAACCAAACCAAAGCAAATATACACCTTTGTTTTTTTTCCTTTCCCACAAGAAGTTGGTTAAAAACCGGCAAAAAATTACAAGTCTATATGTACACACAACTTTGTAAACTTTTTATTTTTATTCACGCAAATTCACAATGTATCTATATATGAATACGTTCACGTTATCAAATATTATCTCTAGTAAATGTACTGTGGAAAATGTTTTGTTACGCGATATATATGTTCAACATTGAAGCAAGTTTAAAAATATGAATCTCAACTTTTTGTCTCCAACATTTCTTATCGTTTCATCTAAATTAATTAGGAATTATTATTGTATTTTGTGACCGAATCATTTCTGACTGGTTTACAAAACTTTAATGTTGATTTTTCATTTTGAAGGGTGTAATACTAATCAAACCTTATCTTTGATGTTTTCACAGGAGAGACGATGACGAGTCCCCTAGTAATGATAGAAGCAGGTAAATCCATATTTTTATGCCAAACAAAATAATATATTGTTTAAATTTTTTTATAAATACGTTCGCATTTGATTTTTATCGAGCTCATGCTTTATGATTTGTTTTAAATGAAGTGAATTTTTTGTGCAATCAGTATCTTTCAATGAAAGTTAGTTGTAGGCTATTTCGTTTCTCTAATCTTTCACCAATTTTATTCTGATTGTATGCTACTCGCAGCTCGTCATCATCAGTCAGTGAGTGATTCTCATAATTCACCCAGTCATCACAATGCAGAGTCAGATGACAATGGGGAAATAGTAGCAAAATACTCAGTTGCAATTCTAGACATTCCTAGTCATGGCGAAGTGTGTGCAAACACAATTGATTTGCCACCACGATCTCATAGTCAGTCTCCAGTTGACATAATCGAAAGTACTCTCATTCCGGTTCTTCAAACAAATTCCAACTGCACCAGCATGCATAACACTCCCAATTCGCGTAAACTTTCACAGAGTCCATGCTCTGTCAAGTCAAGGAGTCGCTCTGGCACTCCGGGTAGCAAGCATAGATCTCGTCAGAGTCGCTCTCCATCAGTTGGAAGTGCACATTCTTCACATTCCCGTTCATCTAGATCATCAGTAGACCGTTCAAAATCCCCGTCAGTATCTAGTCGTTCTCGATCTCGTTCAAAGTCAAGGTCACGTTCGAGGAGCAACTCCTCTTCTGGGTCATCCTCCAGTGCATCTTCTTCCCGGTCTGCTAGGTCTATACCCAGGAGAAGAGGATCGCCTTCGTTTCTAGATAGGCGTCGAATAACCAGGTACGACGGTATTTACTAATTCTCTAAATTTTATCTTTTTCAGATCCCGGCAACATAGACGTTGATGAAACAATTTATAGTCTCTGCGGCACAACTACTGCTGAAATTTTTATTTCTTTATAGTTTTGTATCTTGTTTGAGTATATTTATTTTTATAGTATGACTGATGTTCAAAGTTTCATTTGTTAGATTACGCTATTATTATTTCTATTATCGTCTTGTTTCTTTATACAGTACTGTTTATCATGTTAGTTTTTGCTACATTTTTTTGAAATTTATTACCTGGTATGTTGAAAATATAAATTAAAAATAAATTGAAATCATCTTTCCCATGTTATTTTAAACATTTATTTGTTTGTTTTATTTTTAATTTATCATTATCCGTTCCTGGCTCGGCTCCGCACAATTTTGTTCATTTTATTTTGATTATCAGGTCACCCCATTTATTTTGCTAATGGTTAGTATATTACAATTGTTTTGCTTATTTTTATGTTTATTATATGATACTTAGAGCTTTTGAGATTGTGCGCAATGTAATAGACAGAGTATAAAAACCTTGTGTGCTAATTTTAACAGTGTTTTTTAACTTTTTTTTACTAACACAGTGCCAGGAAACGACCGATTCCGTACAAACGAAGAAATGGGTGTGAATGGGATGTCTCTTCTACATCATCCGATTCATCATAGCCGTTTGAAAAACGCATTGTTCTATAACGCGGTTCAAAGATTACAAACTAAAGCCTAAAAAACTTAAAAAACTATGCAACTCGCAATAATTCAATCAACAATGGTAAAGGACACTCGTTGTATGTAGTGTAGAACGTGCAAGCATATAAAATAGAAGACATACGGTAGTATATCATTGGAAAGTATCGTGTACAGTAAACGTGATACATAAACTTGAATTTAGTTAAAGATCAAATTGCCTCTTTAATAAAATGAAGTTTGTTGGTGCGCACTTTTCAGTGAACACAATCAAACTTGATTTTGTGTTATACAAAAAGAGACCAGTTACAGACAGTACAGTGCAGGGATAAAGAAATCGTAGCCTTGTTTTCGTAAAATCGTAGTCCTTTACTATTAACATTGACAAATATTATTATGCTAATTCAATTTTTGCTTTTTAACTGACATTTGCAACGTTAATTTCAGGCTTGCCTTTTGTGATATATTAACAATATGCTAACTCATTTACCGTGTGAATCTCATTAATCTCATCTCTTAAATAGTGCGACACTAGTAGCAAATGCCGATTACTAATAACATTGACAAATATTATTATGCTAATTCAATTTTTGCTTTTTAACTGACATTTGCAACGTTAATTTCAGGCTTGCCTTTTGTGATATATTAACAATATGCTATGCTAACTCATTTACCGTGTGAATCTCATTAATCTCATCTCTTAAATAGTGCGACACTAATAGCAAATGCCGAGGAGATTCATTAATAACTGATTTGCTAGTAAGTGCATAAAATGAATGATGATAACCTTTGTAAAACTAATAAATACTCCATAATAATATAAAAAACCAGCTACAATTTTAAAAAACACTATGCAATTTTCAGCCTTACGAACTATAGTTTTAGGTAAGCGTATTTTATTTGTGGAGTATAATATGTAGTCAAGTTGTTAAGAAGAAAGACCTTTGCAAATCTTAATAAAAATGCATGATTTTGACTTAATTTTAAGGGAGACGACGCGTTGTTGTTGGTATGATATGATGTAGCACGGCATAGCTTTATTAATAATCTGTGTTGCAAAAGATTTAACTGTACATAGACATTGTGGCAAATTTTAACATTTCCAGTCAAAATTACACAAGTTTTCTTTCTTTCTTTTGTTAAAAAAATTTAATTTTAAGGGAGACGACGCGTTGTTGTTGGTACGATGTAGCACGGCATAGCTTTAGTAATAATCTGTGTTGCAAAAGATTTAGCTGTACATAAGACATTGTGGCAAATTTTAACATTTCCAGTCAAAATTACACAAGTTTTCTTTCTTTCTTTTGTTAAAAAAAAGAGCTGAATAATACTCAGAGCTTTTACCGTGGACATTGAACAAGGGAAAAACAATGTGAGTATATGCTCACGTATGAGATTGTCTTTTTTACACTTTAGTAATTGAGCTTTACTTATTTTGGCTTGATTTTTAACAATGTTAAAAGAATATAGTTTTAGGGCAATTATGTATACATCCGGTAATCAATTTCTTTTATGATCAAATAAGAGACTCGTGAGAAAGCGTTAATACAGCAGGTTTTATGTTTTCCGACAATTCATTACAGATTCAGTATGTGATATATGGATCTTAGCATCATTTTTCTTCGTACCATGTACACGACACACATTCTAGTCATGCTACATTTTTTAAACACCCATTTTTTGGTTATTGCTTCATAAAAATTGCAAAATCTAATATTTTCTTTTCATTGTTATTTGCCTTTTGACCCATTGGTATTGGTAAACTCACAAAAAATACTACTATAATAAATAAATTTGCGAAAATGTATATCAATATCATGTGTGTTTTAAACAATTATTTCTTTTCCTGTTTACCTGCTGCGGACTTTATAAAAAGCATACAATATGTTGCATAATATTCCTTGGCATACGGCATATTTTATGAATAAATATCTGTAAAAAGTCATTTCGTTCTGGCGAAATTATATAAGCGATAGCAGTATGTTTTAACGATCCCAATGGTTCTCAATATCCTTGCCACGTGTGCCCGCTAACTGCTTCTTACCCAAGAAAATGCTTATTAGAATTCAAAAGAAAACACCATTATTGCAATTTAGTTCAATAAAAGTTTTACCTGCTCCGGACTTAATAAAAAGCATACAATATGTTGCATAATATTCCTTGGCATATGGCATATTTTATGAATAAAAAATAAATATCTGTAAAAAATCATTTCGTTCTGGCGAAATTATACAAGTATTAGCTGTTTGCTATACGATCCGAATGGTTCTCAATATCCTTGCCACGTGTGGCCGCTAACTGCTTCTCTGTACATGCCCAAGAAAATGCTTATTGGAATCCAAAAGAAAAAACCATTATTGCAATTTAGTTCAATGTTCAATAAAAGTCAGCAAAATTTATGGTATATATTTTATGCTTTCACAAGTTCAGTGTTCATGTGAATCAAATTTTTGTGAAGAGATTTAAGGTCGCCATCAAGCCATTGTTCCCCGAAACAAAACGCTGACCAAGTCAGTTATGACTTTCATATTCATCGCTCTGCCTGGAAACAAATTCGACTTTACTAAAAAGTACTATACACATCAAAACAGCAACGAACACTGAATAGGATTCTTTTTCAAAATAAACCAACATAATAATATGCATGCTTCAATAATCAATTAAGTTTAACCCTTTCATTCTTGCGTATAAATGATAAATGCGAAAGAATCACGCAGTCAGGTCAGACAGAAGAACAGAGCTTCATAATATAAAGCAAAAGATCGCGTCGTTCATATTGCAGGCGCAAGGGTAGATCCATGTTGTGTATTTTGAAACGAGCAAGAGCAGAGATATTAAATACTTTCAGATTGGTGAGTTTGTACGAGCGATTGCAATAACGTACCTACTTATATGGATGCCCACATGCTATATTTGTTACATACATACTAGTACAACTATACAACTTATTACTACTATGAAAATGATTTTTTCACAAGGACGAAGTTCATTGAGGTACCACAAAAAATGTGCATTCGCTTACATGTGTATCCATCATATGAAGTGGTTTAATAATGATCATCATAATGATCATGATGTAATGAAGCTCTATATCGTGAAACCCTGAGACTGTGTTTTGGCTTGTCAGTGTCAAAATGAATATGAGAAGTTATACTTTTTCTTACAGTCTGCTTACATGACAAAACTTTAACCCTTTCATGTATGTGCAAAGAAGTTTTTACCTATACAGATTATGTATGATTCTTGCTGTTACAAACACGTTCTCAAGTATACATGTGTAAAGTGCAAATTGACAATAATTCTGTTTTTACATTGAGACATAGAGATTAGAAAAACTTTTGCAGGAGTTGCCAATGTTGTTTGTTGTTCTGTCCACGCCTGGCAGTCAAACAATTTCAGGTTTCAGCTGTCAAGTCGAAATAATTTCGTCAAAAAATCTGATCGTATATGACAAAGGTTGGCTTAAATATTCCAATTTCTCACACTTTAAAAGCACTACACAGAAAAAATCTGGACTTTGACTGTGACTTCATTAAGAAAATCTTTAATGATCATCTCCCCTTTCGCAGAAGATGGTGTCAATAAGTCAAGACTCTAGATAGTGTTTTACATGAAGGAGCTCTATACACGAGGCAATTTGTACCTACAAGTGGGACTCGGTGAAACAAGTAGCCTCTTTCACACTGTTTTGGTTACCCGCTGAATAGGACACTACGGAGCAAAGCACCGTTCCAACAACATGAAGAAGCTCCCAGTAATTTATCGCAACTTGAGACAAGTAGTGGAAACGTTACGCAGCTCGGAAGTATGCATACAGTTTAAATTGATTTTTGAATTAAAATAAATCTCTGCAAATTACGAAAAGTTGCCTGATTTGTTTCAGCCTCAGCCATGCCAGATTATTTTATTGTTTTAGGTTTTTTAAAAATAAAGTTTAATGTATGCAAAATCTAGATAGCAAAAACACCAGAGCTCTATCAGCTTCTCAAAGTGTGTTCTACGGGTAGTAATGGAATTCTGGATCCCTACACTTATATGCCCCGTTCTCGACCAATGTCCGTAGTGAAGCCAAAAATGCCAATTATTGTTGTTGAAGGTCTTGACGGAAGTGGTGGGTGCATGTGCATGTAGTTGAATAAGTATCAAAGGTGCACGTGTGGTTATAGATCACAACTTTAATGAAAATGTAATTTCGTTTTTTAAGGTAAAACCAAAGTATCGACAGCTTTGGTAAACAATTTTAAAACTAGATTTGCATCACACTCCCCCGAAGCGAATAAAGTTTTTGAAGACATATTTTGATGAAAAAGAAGAGCCATTAAGGCGGGCTTTCTACTCTTTGGGAAATTATTTGGCAGCGCAGGACATTTTATCATCCCAGTTTTTTAATGGAATTGTTATAGACAGGTAAGCTCACGTCAAGTAAACGTGATATGTTTTTCAAGAATTGACTTATTTTTCTCTATTGCAATTAACAGGTTTTGGCCGAGTACTGCTGCTTACGCTATGGCACATGAACTAACTGCATCAAACAAAACTGAGATGGAGCAATCACTGTACAACTGGCCAATTGACTTACTGCGTCCAAACATTGTATTTTTCCTAATTGTAACAGAAGAAGTCCGCAGGTATCGTCGTCCAAACATTGTATTTTTCCTAATTGTCACAGAAGAAGTCCGCAGGTATCGGCACGCGTATCGAAATACTACAAATACTCCCGAAGAACAACTTCTTGCTAACAACAAGGCATTTCGAGAAAAGTAATCATTTTAACTTTAAATACCGTTAAATTGTCGTTGAACAAATTGACTTAAATGCTATTTATGCATTCATTCTAAATGTGTGTACTTTTTGCAGCCTGATTCAAAGTTACAAGCGTATTCAAGGACCACCTCTTTTAGTTATTGATGCAAATGAAGATATAAAAATCGTAGAAGAAAAAGTTTGCAACTTAGCCATGGAACAATTTCCTATATTAGCCAGGTGAATATGTAAAACCTTTCTGTGAAATTGCAAAAGATTTTTTCTTTCTTGCCAAAGTGACGTGTGCGTGTATTTCTCATAATACCCATGTCCATGCATGCAGAGGATGATAGAGCAAATACATGACTGTTTATAACTTTAAACAATCCGATTTTTTGGTACAAGAAGACAAGTTCCAGAAACTCAATCGCTTCTATCGATATGGAACAGTTTCCTATATTAGCCAGGTGAATATGTAAGACCTTTTTCTGTAAAATCGCAAAAGATTTCTTTCTTGCCAAAGTGACGGGTGCGTGTGTTTCTCATAATACCCATGTCATATCCATGCATGCGAAGGATGATAGAGCAAATACATGACTGTTTATAACTTTAAACAATCCAATTTTTTGGTTCCAGAAACTCAATCGCTTCTATCGATAAATTATATATGATAAATAAAATAGTACAACAATGATCTTTTAAACCTTGTACAGCCGCAAATGTGCCTCAACTCAATATTTATCGTTAAAACTTCTTTTCCGTTTATTAATAACGTACGAAACTTGCATTCCTTGATTGTAAGCATTTTTGTAGTAGTAAATCTTGACAACGGTTAAACATTAAAATAAAACTTATATTTACCTCAAAAATGTGTAATAATTTTAATTAACAATACAGGTAATTAATAGCTTCAATCACGATTTACAGAACTCTTTCCTTATTTCGTGGTTTTGTATAAGCAGAAGCAAAGTAGCAACGTCTTTTGATCGTAACGCGATGCAGTGTGCATTCGTGTAAAAGTGAAGTATCGAGCAATTATCGGATTATTAGAAACATTAAATATTTATATAAAAATTAATAATTACATACATGACAAGATATTAAGTTGACGTATTTGATTCTAGTTCCGACACGACAAATCGGATTTTTCTTTTCTTTGGTATAGACATTACACTCAATAATTCTCAGATAATGTATGTACTCGTTTGAAAATTAAAAGCATAATAATACTCTGCTTTCTACCCATTGCCCTTCTTATTCGCATGACTGATAAACATTTCGGCATTTTTTTACTGTTGAGGCATATAATGAGTTTGTAAGCATTGCAATTATTATTTTAGCTTTTAACAGAATATATTTTAGATTCTTACTACAAAAACTGACGATTAATTAGTTAAAAGAAAAATTGAAATAGTAGTTGCCACAATAATTTATCACATTCAGCGTTAGTTTCAGATAATTTCAAAGCTTACAAAATCTATAAAAAATAACTAACAAACACAAATACCAGACAAAAATGGATATAAATCTGCTTCCAAATAAATCTATTTAAATGTCTAAACGCCTTTTACGTTTGTGATTATATGCTGTGTAGGTATCTTTTATCTTCGCACTGTTCGCACTATATAAAACTTGAGTTTATACAACTAAAACTAGAGACTACACAGTACATATGGATGCGTTGGAAAAAATCTGAGAACATGATACTCTCTTGTCTTATCAAAAGAAACAAAAACAGTGTAACAAGATAATGAGTGAAATATATTGTAGGTCAGTACAAGTTAATCTTCTGAGTTATTGGTGTTCTGCACATGTGACAAGTGGACAGAGCGTCTGCGCATCTTTCACACGCTCCATGTCCACACAGAAACGCGATATTTCGTCTTCTTTCCATACAAATTGAGCAACAGTATGTCTCTTCAATTTCAGCAAATTTGTTTTCTAAATACCGTAATCGTTCGGCACTTGGATTTATGGTACCAGTTCTAGAGTTTGAATTTAATACAGCTCCTTGACACGTTATTTTTCTGAGTATTGGCTGATGACAATTAAGACACTTCTTCATTCTAATACAGCACTCTTCGCAAACCAGTTGATGCCCACATGGCTCAAAGTATATCAAGTCTATAACTTCTGAACAGAGTAAACATTCACCGGTTTTTGTAGGGGGCTTGGATACGACTAATGATGACAAACCGGGAGATATGCTGTGGCCGGATGGTCCTTCTTCAGCTCGCATTGATCTTCTTCTGAAATTATGTAAACATAATTTATGATGAGTAAATGAAGGTTCTTGGAACATTTTTAAACGAAAATGAAAAATTTCTTACCTGTTTTGAGAGTAATGAACTAGCATATCTTTCAAGCGATCAGAGGTAACAAGATCTATAGGGGTAACACCACGACGGTTTCTTTTACTTAAATCTGCACCAGCCTGGGCCATATAACAGGCAAGCGCTGCAGCTCCCATCTCATTTTCATTTCCTGTCCAACCGCGTTGTGTTAGACAATTTACAATCTGTAAATTAATTAAACCATTTCCATCAGTGTTGACATGTTATTGCATTTAAGATTTTTACATGTAATATTGACTAGTCTACGACAAGTTTGTTTCCTCCGTTAATTGATACATTTTAACTATAAAGATAAAATGCCGTCCCAAAGGATATTTTATCTTCGCACGCTTCGGCTCCGCAAATGTATGAAAATGTACATGTGTGGAAATTTTTAGTGTGCGTTATCGTTGTAAAAATACAATATATTGTTTTTTTCTCTCCTTTTTTACTAACCTCTGCTATCACTGGGGCATTCTCATGTTTTTTCAATTCCATCGATATCATCGGATTGGGAATATGAGGATGATTACTTGGATCTTGGGTGCTTTGTCCATTAAAATGTTTAATCAGTACAGTGTGCAAAGGAGTATCACCATCTTCGTCTTCTGGAGAAATAGCTGCCCCTTTTGCAACAAGCAATTCTACAATACCGCAATACCCTTGTGAGACAGCCAAAAGCAATGGTGTCTGCTTTCTGTTATTTCTGATGTCTACTTCCGCTTGACCTTGCTCAAGAAGTGCTTTTGTGACTGTGAAATGACCTAGGTAGACATGTAAGAAATACACATATTTAAAAATTATTAGTTTTAAGCAACATTCTTCAAAAAGCATGCAAAACATTGTCTACAAACACGTACACGTGTTTTGACATATTAGCCAGATAGAAAAAGCATGTAGAAAATCATAAATACCGTTTAGTGCTGATAAATGTAGAGCAGCAAATCCGTCATCCTTCTTTACATCGACCAATTGTCTAGCCTTCGCTATGATTCTATCAATTGCGCTGTAATATAAGTTACCGTTAGTCATTCGCATCCAACATAATTTTAATCATTTTAAATGACCCAGACGGAAAAGAAAAAAAACGTTCACTTACTAGTGGTTTCCTTTTAAAGCAGCGTGATGTAACACATTGAAACCTCGGTTATTTTTTAATGTAAAATCCACCCCTGGAGTGCTAATCAGAGAGTCAACTATGTCTCGGTGATCTTTCCCTATTGCATCGTGCAAAGCTGTATCACCATAAGAATCCTAAGGAATAAAATGAAATTTTCATTATGAAAACGCTCTTCTCAGTATTGAAACTATTGAAAGCTTAGTAAACTTTAGTTTTGAATATTTCTAAAGAACATATAGAGATGTAAAAAGAAACTCTATTAATGAAGTACCAACTAACCTGAATGTTAACATTGCATTTAAATTTTAAAAGAGTTTTCACACATTCCAAGTAGTTTTTGTTTAC
>JAANSP010001602.1:0-14859 GCA_036850745.1 Homidia socia | reverse complement strand
TTTCCATCTATTATATTTATTGTATGGAAGTATTTATTTATTTTGATGTTTTTAATTTTGATCAAATTGAACATGGGTGAGAAGCCAGAAAGTTGGGCGTTTTTTGTAGACAATGAGCATAATATTATATAGCAAAACGCAAATTAATTTATATTTTTAACTATAATGTTTACAAATACTAATTACATTATAATTAATGAATTGAATAAAATTAATTACATAACATGCCAGGGTCAGAATTTTTAAAACTATAACGTTTCGTAAGCGTAAAAATAAACGTTATATAAAACTTTAATAAGATGTATGTATAGGTGATTTAGTACTTTCATCAGTGATGTTTGAGAAAAAAACTAATAAAGCGGAAAGACCAAGTCATTTTATGGTCTTTCTTTACTACCTGTCGTGCCATAATACAATAATAATATTTTACTGCCTTATACTTTTTTGGCCATAAGGGTTTAATTACTGTTATTCAATGCAATGTAACAATGAAAATTCAATCAGGAGAACGTGACATCAGTTGGCTTGCAAAAAACCGCAGTCTATATGTGTGAACATGCTCCATAAGAATGACTGTCATGGACTCTTACGTTTATCATTGAAAATAGACATTATCCGTATTCCGTATTGAATCATTTTACTAGCCATCAACTTGGATGATGGTATCGTCTGTGGGGAAAATTTATTTAAAAGTAGCTGGTGCTAACCAAAAGTAGGTAAATGTTTACCTCCATAACCTTTTTGCTTTGTCACGTACCAGGTATATTATGTTTACATACCTCCATAACCTTTTTGCTTTGTCACGTACCAGGTATATGCACAGCGCAGCGTTTTTAGCCAGATTTTGTTTTATAGTGAGTTATATCATGTCAATTAAAGACTGCACGCAATATATGTAACAAACAGATTTTGCATTCATTCCGCATTGAGGTAAAAAGAGATTGTGCCTGTAAAAAAGGAAGTTTTTTTTCGTAAAGGCACCACCACCATGATGATCATCATCATGAATTCGTAATAAGTTATAAATTACGATTTCACTTTTGTGGCATTAGACTCAAGATTAGGAGTGAGGCAAACAATAATACATATAAATACAAATTATTAACTTACTACTACCATCACCATCAACCAAGTACCGCAACGCAGCAGGCAGATTTTCAGCAGACTTGTCATTTTCAGCGAAACAAGATTTCGAAAAGTTTTATATAGTACAATTCACACGAATAAGTGTTCTTATATGACGATTAAAGTAAAAGGAGACTTATCATTCAAGTAAGGCAATTACCAAGCACTTTTTATCCATATTGATCTAACTTGAGCGTGACTGCTTTTGAGATTTGATTTGATGATTTTCTTATATTCATTCAAATGTACCTAACTATAGAGTCCTTATATACATACCTAAGCAGTTGGAGTGTTATACTTTTTTCTCTCATTCATTTAAACTTATTTGTTTACGTTTTTTATACTACTTTTACCATATCCTACCTACTATTCATTTTTTACCTGTCAGTAGGACATCTCTTTTTTAATTTACGGTGGCATCTTTATTTATTATAACTGTAACGTAACGAACGAACGTTGATGCTGTTCAAGCGTGCACATTTTTTTATCAATGAAGTACGTAAGTACTTTTGAAGTACGCATTTTTAAAAGTAGCTCGCTCATTCAAGAATACGTTCAAGTAGGCATTTTTCCTACCATTCATTTTTTACCTGTCAGTAGGACATCTCTTTTTTAGTTTACGGTGGCATCTTTATTTATTGTAACTGTAACGTAACGAACGAACGTTGTTGATGTTCAAGCGTGCACATTTTTTATCAATGAAGTACGTAAGTACTTTTGAAGTACGCATTTTATAAGTAGCTCGCTCATTCAAGAATACGTTCAAGTAGGCATTTTTCATATAAAATGTACACCATTAGCATATTATCTGTGTGTAACGCACATAATATAATAATTGTTTTGCACAGAAATGCTCTGTTACTTTTTTAAAAATTTGCCAGCACAATGCACGCACACCCTCCCTAATAAACAAAACAACATTATATCATCCCTCTCTACACCTCCTCCTTACCATCACAGCATAGAATTCGAATAGCATAATGTACATGCAAACATGTAGGAATGCCTAAACCCAAGAAAACCATCATGGGTAATCTTGTTCCCTGGGGTAGGTAATATGTAATAGTCATTCGTTTAATGTCTATGAATATATATCCATTATTTTCATTTGAACGCATTACGGTGCGGTCACGTATTTTCCTTTTCATCTTGATGATTATCATCATCAATGCATGTTGTTTCCTTATCTCGTGAATCGTAATAGTAATAATAACATAAAAAAGGAAAGATTAGCCACCAAGTCGAAGTACTCTTTGCGCTTTACTACTACTGGCGCAGCAGGCTCTTCAAGTCCTTAGTTTTAGTAATCCACACAATGCGTCACGCCGACAAGCCAACAATTATCGAGGAATTAAAAATCATATAAGCGAGCAATTTACAAGCTTGGGGCTTATCATCAATGCATGTTGTTTCCTTATCTCGTGAATCGTAATAGTAATATAATAACATAAAAAAGGAAAGATTAGCCACCAAGTCGAAGTACTCTTTGTGCTGTACTACTACTGGCGCAGTCGACTCTTCAAGTCCTTAGTTTTAGTAATCCACACAATGCGTCACGCCGACAAGCCAACAATTATCGAGGAATTAAAAATCATATAAGCGAGCAATTTACAAGCTTGGTACTCCTGTTGCAAAATACAATTGGTTTTTCAAAAATAGTTCGCTTCAGCCGACCAAGTAAAGCTGAAGTGAATTGAATCGGGGTTTCTTAAATCTTTTTTAAAAATCAGTTATATTTAGATTTTTTAGTTCATCTTCATCATGACTCATTGGAAGGCGAGTAAAACAGCTTCAAGAGCAACCAGTACAAAGTTCCCTTTGCCCTCTTCAAGTAAGATAAAGTTTGTGAGGAAACAAAACAAGGAATTTGGTTTGAGGAGTTCTTTCAAAAATAGTTCGCTTCAGCCGACCAAGTAAAGCTGAAGTGAATTGAATCGGGGTTTTCTGAATCTTTTGAATAAAATAGTTCTATTTAGATTTTTTAGTTCATCTTCATCATGACTCATTGGAAGGCGAGTAAAACAGCTTCAAGAGCAACCAGTACAAAGTTCCCTTTGCCATCTTCAAGTAAGATAAAGTTTGTGAGGAAACAAAACAAGGAATTTGGTTTGAAGAATACATCAGAAAACGAAGAAGACGACGACTTGCATAGTGAATCGTTAAGTACCCATCTATTATTTCCGAAGGAATCTCCTGTAGGGTCAAAAGAACCACTATTTCCTACAACAACGCGCAAAAGTTTTCTCATGATGACATGCAAGCGTACATTGTTCGCGTGCCGAGGTCTCTTCCTCTTTTGCTNGTGAATCGTTAAGTACCCATCTATTATTTCCGAAGGAATCTCCTGTAGGATCAAAAGAACCACTATTTCCTACAACAACGCGCAAAAGTTTTCTCATGATGACATGCAAGCGTACATTGTTCGCGTGCCGAGGTCTCTTCCTCTTTTGCTTTGTTGTGTTTATTGTGATATCACTTGTATCGAGTCATAACGGAAGCAGAAGTAGTAGTGGTGATGCCACTGCAACTGATAATGACAATTACACTAAGAGTTCATCTAGTTCACTCGTTCCACAAAGTGGCAACATTCCTACTGAAAGTAGTATGATTAAAACTAGTCATCAGCAGCGTGGTCATTTTGAAGCGGTATTACTGCCGCCACCAATAAGCGGAAGAGGAAACGTATCAGAAGTAATCGTAAATTTTAATGCTAACTGTACGTACAGGAGTACTGATTACGCTGTTATTGGGAATGCCTTGAGAAAAGGGTTGGAATTTTATGAAAAAAATGTTGACAGCATAACGGTACTTGACGCTGCGTTAGGAGCAAAGATAGTATCAGGTAAAAAATCAAAAATTTAAAGAAACTGCAAATATAAGTCATAAGTTTATTTGTCTTTTTTGCATCAGAACAATTAAAGATGATACAAAAGTCTCATCAAAGTCTACCATTAGACTTTAAAACATTTTTGCACGACCTGGAGATAAAGGCAAGCGTTTTGACTTGCTGTTGTTGGAAATGCCTTGAGAAAAGGGTTGGAATTTTATGAAAAAAATGTTGACAGCATAACGGTACTTGACGCTGCGTTAGGAGCAAAGATAGTATCAGGTATAAAAAATCAGAAATTTAAAGAAACTGCAAATATAATAAGTCATAATTTTATTTGTATTTTTTTGCATCAGAACAATTAAAGAAGATACAAAAGTCTCATCAAAGTCTACCATTAGACTTTAAAACATTTTTGCACGACCTGCAGATAAAGGCAAGCGTTTTGACGGAACAGATAAAGAATACTGTGGAGCGAGCATCCAATACGACAGAGGACGACCTGAAATGTAATCCATCAAAAGTTACAAACTTTAGAACACTATTGTTTGGCTGAGGGATCATATATTTATTGCCCTTAATTTTTTTTCGAAATACCAGTGACCTTACCATGGATTGAAACAGAAGGGCTATGGAATCTTCCAGTTAACAACTGGTATCCAGTTGAAAGACTCCAGTCTTACAATCCCCCAGCAGATCAGTCATTTGAGGAACTGTGGAATATTGCTGCCCAAAAGGAGATCATTGACGAATCTGAATCGGATGCCTGTATTTATCAAGTTTTCCATTGTGAAACGGAAAATATAACGGAGAAATGTAGAAATGTATTTTTGAATGTGGAACGTTCAATGTATTCATTGACGCATCAAGTTATCTACATGCTGCTAGCTCAAAAAGTAAGCAAATCATGCATAGTATTTTTTGGTTTAAAAAAATTAAACTACTTTAAAAATGACGCAAATTTAAATGATACTTTTATCATCAACAGAATCAGTGCTATGCAAAAACAACGTGGAAGCAAGTTCCAGCCCTTTCAGGAAGCGGTTACCCGTTTTTGGAAAAGTTGTGTGGAAAAGTGTGGCAAGAGGCAAACTCAATTGTAGAAGCAGGTTTTCCGCCAAAATTTAGAGACTTGTTTGTTGAGCAAGGTTTACATGCTGCTAGCTCAAAAAGTAGGCAAAATCATATATTTTTTAGTTTACAGAAAAATTAAACTAAAAATGATGTAAACTTTAAAATAATTATTTTCTCACTAACAGAATCAGTGCTATGCAAAAACAACGTGGAAGCAAGTTCCAGCCCTTTCAGGAAGCGGATACCTGTTTTTGGAAAAGTTGTGTGGAAAAGTGTGGCAAGAGGCAAACTCAATTGTAGAAGCAGGTTTTCCGCCAAAATTTAGAGACTTGTTTGTTGAGCAAGGTAAAGTAGCTAGTGTATTCAAATATAACTTTAAAACGTGGAATATTGTGCAATATGCAATTTTACTTAAATGGGGTACTACTTTGCTTGAAGTCGGAATGTGTGCTCTCGCTGGTTACTCTGGCTTCTTGCGGCGTGACTGGCTTCGCCGTATCGTGTCCTGGCAGTCAACAAGTCAATCAGGCTGTTTTGGAACTAGACGAAGACGAGTGCCACCAACTATTGAGATGCTATTAAGGGAATATCAAAGATTGCAAGATGAGCAACAACAGGAAAAACGTCATCATAAGCGAAATGATAAGAAAAGGCGTTACAAAAGATCTGATGTAATTTTGAACAGCGAAAATGAGCACGAGAAATGTTCTGTTCATTTTACGTCTGTGGGAATAACAGCATTATCGTTACATTTACGTTACTTTTTTGACACTTGTTTAGTTGCTTACTCCTAAAAAAATAATTTTTTGCAAATGTGCATGAAGTAGCAAATTTAGGGGCATCTTTAAAAATTTGAAACTTGCGTAATGATTTCATGATCTCGTGCTTTTAATCTGGAATAAAGATGAGACCACATAGCCCGTTGTTAAAAATGAAAAAATTGCATCTCGTATTTACATAAAATTATTATTCTATAAAAATTATGGTATCACAGATAGAGTTTGAAGCTGCAAGGAAAGCATAATTTACTGTTGAATCTGATTTACACAATTAACCATTGCTTTTTATTGGCACGAGGAACGAAATTTTTACATCTATTTTTAGACAAATATTTCATGCCCCATCTCTCTCCTACTGCATCTGGTGTTCGGAAATCCGGTTCGGAACAATTCGTCAGCGACGCATTGATGCATTTACCACTGTTGTGTATTACATCATCAGATAAGAAATTATTTGTACATATTACATATTTTTCTTTTGTCTTTGAAAACAAAACACTTCCAATGTGTTACTTAATTTTTCACTGAATATTTTCAATCTGTCAGTGTATTTATTATTCTAAAAAAATATCGTAAATAAAATATTTCCTTTTTTGTTCTGTGAGAATAAAAAACAAATTAGAAATTTAAATGAACAAAACTGGAAAAAAGCGGCCGTTAAAGGAATGTCTTGGAGAAAACTGGAGTTCCAATGAGCTTCGACATAAACGACGGCGGTTTGATAATATTGTGCTATTACGGGATGGAACAAGACGTCAGGATGAGGATTTGATTGAAAGGAGATATTATGAGGATGGGGAATCAGCCAACAGTTCTCCAAGAAGAATACTTAGAGCAGGTAATAGTAAATCAGCTATTTAAATTGCTACAAAGTAAACTTTATTTTCTTTGTTTTACTTTTGCCGTAGGAGGTAAACGTAAAAAGCCAACTGAGGTCGTGGATGATGGTATTCCAATGAGCTTCGACATAAACGACGGCGGTTTGATAACATTGTGCTTTTGCGGGATGGAACAAGACGTCAGAATGAGGATTTGATTGAAAGGAGATATTATGAGGATGGTGAATCAGCCAACAGTTCTCCACGAAGAATACTTAGAGCAGGTAAAAATAAATGAGCTATTTAAATTGCTACACAAGTAAACTTTATTTTCTTTGTTTTACTTTTGCCGTAGGAGGTAAACGTAAAAAGCCAACTGAGGTCGTAGACGATGGCATCGATTCATTCGTCGCATCTAATAACCAGACGGAAAATGCTTCTAATGAAAATGACATCATTAATGATCTCGCTAAAGAATTTAAAAAGGCTCGTCTGCGCCCAGTTTTCTTCACAATTTCATCTTTCATAGAACAAACCGTGGATGAGGTTGGATTTGTCATGGCTGATAAACCTGCCGAGGTTACTATTTGCTTGACTTTACCGAAACAGAACAATAAGCAATCATCATCTGCTAAAATTGACGAAACGTTTGCTGTTGCGTCTGAAGAAAAGGACAGTTGCGAAGCAGTTGTAGTAACCACAAAACGAGCTTTTGTTGAAGCAACTATTACAACAAATAAAAATAACCTTGATGAGCAGAATATTTCTTTTGATGAAATACAAGAGAAAACAGCTTCACCTCGTAAAATATCTAAATTGTCATTTTTACCTAGTGCTATCCCTGTGGAAAATACTGGAGACGAGATTTGATTTTATGCTCCACAAGTACCTGCTAATCTGAAAGTTATGTAATATACAATGAGTTACTCCTCTAATCATATATAACGCTGTCCTAAGTGTTTTACTTTTAATTAAACCAGGGTTTTATGCAATGAGTTACTCCTCTAATCATATATAACGCTGTCCTAAGTGTTTTACTTTTAATTAAACCAGGGTTTACAATATATTTTAGTTTGCATTGATTAGAGTTGCATACAAGTTTGAATGTAATGCATGCGCATGTGGACATTGTGGATCATCAATATCAAGTTAAATGTAAAAAGTGTAAATGCACCATTAAACGAGAACATGTTAGTTTTTAAAAGAAGAATTTAGTGTTTTATGTATATATTGCAAAATGCATATTTGAAATAAATTCAAAATGATGTGCCTGTACTGGAATGGAATAGACATCATGAGCACGACTTTTTCATTTTTCCTACCTTTCCACATTCGGATTTTCTGCAAGATTCAAACTGATCATCATACTGTCATCATCATGAATACATTATAATGCCTAACCTACTTAATATAATTTGGTCAAAATATATGCGCTACTGATAAATGCAGCTGCATGGATTTTTATTTTATTTTGACAAGCAAATGCTCAAAATGTGTCAAAAAAGACGTGCTNATGCAGCTGCATGGATTTTTATTTTATTTTGACAAGCAAATACTCAAAATGTGTCAAAAAAGACGTGCTTACTAGGCATTTAATACCGGTTTTGATCGACATTGCAAACAACTGCGAAAATATATTTTTGCCATTTGCCACAGGAATGTGATAGGCTGACAGCACAAATGGTCTCATAAAATTTCAATCCTACCTATTTTATGCATTTATATGGTAGTTTTCTGGCATCTGAAATGAATAGACTCGCATGAACCGATTGACAGATTTGGTACTAAACTGGAAACTTTAGCCAAACTTTGCGTGGAGTCAAGGTCAACATGTGCTACCTGACTTTACCTATTGCTTTTTCAACACGACGAATTTTCCAGCCAGATTTCGCAGAAAGATATAGTAAATAAGCTTAATTGTTATTAGGCTTCATTGATTAATGTATTTAATGAATAAACGTCCACACTGCAACACATCTATCTAAAAAATTGTCTATCTATAAGTTTCATTCCATCTGTCTGCACACAAATCGTAGAATTTGATATATTATTACTACTATATACAATATATAGTTGTCTTGATTGCATGATTCCTACAGGATTTCTAGAAAATACAAAGTGTAATTTTAAAGGAGCTGATCAATACATTAGTAACTGCCATACAGTAAGAACCAAATTAGCAAAATTAGGATAGTTTCATAAAATATTCAAACAACTATGTACATAGGTATTATAGAGTATAGAGTATACAAAAAAGCCACAATAATAAAAATGTGCAATGATTGTTGCAACCGGTCTGCTCTATTGTCTACACCTGTATGTTTTAAGGTATTAGCAAAATTAGGATAGTTTCATAAAATATTCAAACAACTATGTACATAGGTATTATAGAGTATAGAGTATACAAAAAAGCCACAATAATAAAAATGTTTAATGATTGTTGCAACCGCTCTGCTCTATTGTCTATACCTGTATGTTTTAACTTAAGGCCGAAACCTGAGCTAATAAAAATTGAGAAAAGGAATCATCTTCGGAGACTGAGTTTGATTTTGATAAATTTATGATCTATAACTTCATCAGCCAAGAGCTGAACTGTGCTGTGGTGCATCGATCGTTGCACTCCATCTGCTATTCAAACTACCTGCAAAACTTTTTAAATCTAACTACCGTCACAATGAAATCCAATCGGTTTTTTTTTCTTTGCTGATTAGAGATATTTTATATTTACTTCATGATGAACCGCCATTCCCTTACGTGGCTACCCTTTTCTACGTTTTCTACTACAAGCTACTTATGTTTCAAAATTTGCAAATGTTTGATTTTAAAATTTGCCATGCTTAACTCTACGGCACAGCATGCGGTCTTCATGCAGCTTACCAACTGGTCCGTTCTATTTGTAAAATATTATGCATCTTGATTTCATTTTGTTCCGGAGAAGAAGAGGCGATGTACTTTGAACTCTATGAGGATTTTCACGTGATCCGATCAATTGCATTGTGTTTGATATCATTATCAACGCAGCAAAAAGTGAAGATTATTGACCGATCTTACATCCTGTTTTTAGTTCACAAAAAGCTACATCAACTTTTGAAAAAAACGTCTCGCATCCTTGACTGGTGGTTTTAAAAGAATGATGGGAGAAAACTCACAATGTCAATAATAATATTTTATTTTGTGCATTGTAAATGTTTCCACTGACCAACTATTATTCTTATTGACTATTTATGATAATTTTAAACAAAATTGAGCACATTTCTCAGTATTTAGTGTCGTCCTTCAATAAACTCATGCTGAGTATATGTATGTATATATAGATATTTGATAAGAATCAAGTTTTACAAAATGTATTTTACTGCGAAAATTTAAAAACGAGGATCGGCTAATGTTTCCACGTCATGGGCTTTTCGGACAAATGGTATTCATTGTACGTATGCAATCCTACCTACTACCTGGCTTAAAACAAAATTTATATAAGGTTGGTATCGATTTCGATTTTTGAGTAAGAATCGGCATTCACTTTTTTAAGGAACAATGTAGATGATATTTTGAATTTATTTACCTGTGCTAGACAACAAATTCATCTCTATGAATTCCCAAACCAATATGTGCATATCATTATTACATTGACAAAAAGGTTTTTGATGATGTTGAGTATATAGAAGATGTGCAAATTTACTGAATGCTTTTGTTTTGCTCAAAGTGCTAACGCATAATATGGAGGTTAGTAGATATTTTCATATGAAACTACATGAGATATAGATGAGTAATAGCTGCAAAATGAATACAATTTAAGACATTGGTATGTATTTTACTTTTTCAAACGCGAGTTTATTTAATTTTTCAAAAAATGAAATGTCATTTTTCAGACATACTAAAAAGTAGACTACAGTTTAAAATAAATCAACAAAAAAACTGCAAACCATTTGGAAAGGGTCTACAGAGTTTCTACTAAGCTAAAATTCACTATAATCCACGATTGAATACATCATTGCCAATTTTTTAAAAAAGGATCAAAGATTGAAGATCTGGCCGTTGAGGAAAGGTTGAATTGGTTATAAATTAACTAATTTACTTCTTAAGGTAGCCGTAGGAGTAACCGTATGCTGGATAAGCTCCATAGCTGTATGCTCCGACAGTTGGCACGTAAGAACTGTATCCGTAAGATCCATATCCGTACGCTGGATACCCAGAATAATAGTACTGAGCGGAAGCGACAGCTACAACAGCAGCCAAGACAAGGAGAGCGAACTGGAAAAGTTAAAATAAAAAGGTTAGAAATTTATCGATAATATTATAAATTCAGAGATTGATTTGATGTGTCTAAAGCTAAAGTTTTCAAAAATAAAAACCAAAAACTTACAAGGCGAGTCATAACCGACAGATGGCACATAGGAGCTGTAACCGTAAGATCCGTAGGTGTAGGGATACCCTCCATAGTAGTACTGAGCGGAGGCAACAGCTACAACAGCAGCCAAGACAAGGAGAGCGAACTGGAAGAGTTAAAATAAAAACGTTAGAAATTTGTCGATAATATTATAAATTCAGAGATTGGTTTGGTGTGTCTAAAGCTAAAGTTTTCAAAAATAAAAACTAAAAACTTACAAGGCGAGACATGTTGAGAGTTTTTGGAAGGTTTGGGGTTTTTGTGGTTTTGTGAGAATTTGTCAGATTGCAACTGCAAAATCGGCTTTGATGCTGAAACTGAGTCGGGAGAAGCCTTTTATACCAAAATTCTGCACTCCACCCTATCTATCCAGGGTAGAAGAAGCCGAAAGCGATAGAAAAATCATTTTGGAATGTGGTCATCATCACGAACCGCATGTAAAAGTGTATTTACGTATTCTTGATGTAAAATCAAGTTTTTGAAGATGGATGAACCAATAAATGACCAGTACTCCGTAAGGTGACATGCTCACCATCACGGCTTTGTATTATTATATACGTTATTGTAGCCCGTTTACCAAAAAAACAACAATATATATTATGCAATGATTATTATGATGGGGAAAGAAGAAAAATGTAATTTTCCAGATGCTGATAGCCTATAAATAATCCATATTCGTTACAATAGCCATTTGCATTGTTGGCCCGAGGGGTTTGCCACACCAACATTTTATCTGAGCACATTGTTGTGCACGTTGGTAAAAATGCGAAAAAATCCTGTTTGCATATAAGCGGATTTCTAGATTATTCGGAGCATCTTCCCACATTATACCATATTTTATAATTTAAGGTAATCAAAAGAGAGTAGGGATGTATGTCAGTAAATTTGTTAATTATATATAGATGAATCCAATAAGTAATGCAGGGAGATGGGAGATGAGATGATATAGTGGAGCAATTTTTTTTTCTTGTTCGAACGTCATCCATGGTAATCAAAAGAGAGTAGGGATGTATGTCAGTAAAATTGTTAATTATATATAGATGAATCCAATAAGTAATGCAGGGAGATGGGAGATGAGATGATATAGTGGAGCAATTTTTTTTTCTTGTTCGAACGTCATCCAACTGTCATTGTAGGTAGACTATGTAGGGTTATTGTGTGAGTTGGCAAGATGATGATGATGCTGTGTGTGGTGATGACCTAACCAACCGGCATTAAAACAAGCTTGTTTTTTTCTTTTGCTGTTGTTTTGTCCAGTTTTCCAGTTCATGTTACACGTGTGTAGGTTGTTTGGCTGAAAATGAGACTTTTAGGACCTCACCTTTGGAATAAATTGTTCAACATTCGCAAGGTATGCTAAATTTCGTGGCAATAATCACGGTATTGCAATTACACAAGATAGCGATCCGCCCCAGAAAAGAGCCAATCTCATAACTGGATCAGTGATGCTACAAAAAACCTGCTCGTGTGAAGAAGAAGAAGATGAATATTACTGTTGAATGTATTGTGTTTTCCAAGTACATGTTGTTTGGCTGAAAATGAGACTTTTAGGACCTCACCTTTTGGAATAAATTGTTCAACATTCGCAAGGTATGCTAAATTTCGTGGCAATAATCACGGTATTGCAATTACACAAGATAGCGATCCGCCCCAGAAAAGAACCAATCTCATAACTGGATCAGTGATGTTACAAAAAACCTGCTCGTGTGAAGAAGAAGATGTTGAATATTACTGTTGAATTTATTGTGTTTTCCAAGTACAAAGCTGGCCGTTTTTTTGTCCAAAAAATCAATCTGCCTATTTTCTTGTATGTAGGTGCATCTTTTAGATTTATAGGGTTGTGGTTGTATCAGTGTGTCGTGTAGGGTTGGAATTTAGAACCATAAATTGTAGTTATGCATGATATTATTGCGATATGATGAGCCATTATAAAAGCAACAACGTCTTGTTATTTTAGGATTATTTTAAACAACTATTAATTGATCGAAAATATGCTGCTTAAGACATACACTTAAAACTTAATGCAATAGTCAATATAAGTAAGTTATTTCATTTTTCCTTTAGTCTTTCAGCGAAAACAGGCTTACAATCAATTGTTTTTTTGTTGCTCAGAGAGGTTGGGCTGTGGTCATGTTAGGTACCACACAAACCTGACCATGATTTATAGGGTGGTGGTTGTATCAGTGTGGCGTGTAGGGTTGGAATTTGGAACCATAAATTGTAGTTATGCATGATATTATTGCGATATGATGAGCCATTATAAAAGCAACAACGTCTTGTTCTTTTAGGATTATTTTAAACAACTATTAATTAATCAAAAATACACAGCTCAAGAAGACATAAACTTAAAACTTAATGCAATTGTCAATATAGGTAAGTTATTACATTTATCCTTTAGTCTTTCAGCGAAAACAGGCTTACAATCAATTGTTTTTTTGCTGCTCAGAGAGGTTGGGCTGTGGTCATGTTAGGTACCACACAAACCTGACCAATGACCATCTTACAAAGAAATGGTTGTGGCTCGTTTTTATAGCAATATATTTGCTGGAGATGGAATTTTAAATTGAAATTCATCAGTTGAAGCTTCATCTTGGTGTGGCGTGATATCGAACATTGAGAGCAAAGTTTGCATTAAGATGAAATGGTAGCAAGTCAAGTCAACCAGGAAAACCTATAATAACTGATCAATCAATCATCATGAATGACTCTGGTGTTTTGTTCAACTACCTAGGTAGATATAAACCGTTGTTATTTTCATCAAATCATCCGAGCTCCGTTGTCGTCATAATCAAAATCATGGATCCGTTTCATGAGTTCAAGGTTGCCATTCGTCATTAAGGGTTTGTAATTTTCGGTGTCGTGTGTTGTAATTTTGTTTTTAAAATTATGCAATCTTGTCCGTACGCAAATCCTATTTTCTTTGTAATTCATTAATGAACATTTGTCATCTACCACGTTTATACCATGAAAAAAGCCTACTGCATATGTACCGAAAATTCTTTCAAAATACTTTCAAAAAGTGCTATACCATCAGACTTATAATTTTTCATATAATGTACATTGTATCTTGTTTAAGAGAATCATCACCGTGTCATTTTTTTATTCGCAAAAGAAACATAATTACCTGTGGAATGCATGCCATTCAATGTGACGCAATTATCTGTCTTAAAAATACACGTTTGTCAGCAAAATACATGGTCAGGTTTACTTGTTTTGATGATAGAAGAAAGACTAGAAGGTGTAGAAAATAATAGGATTTTATCACGTCATTTATTCGTAGTAATTTGCATTTACATTCATAATTGCACCTCATTTAACATGATGTACAAATTAAACTAGCAACTTTGTCTGGTAATAAATTTTATGCGATTATAACCGCCTTGTCATACTTATTTTTTAAATTCAATTTGGGTTTGCTGTTTTTCAGTGATGGTTTTGCTTCGATACGATTCTGCGTAATTTTGAATTTTTCATCCTGAATGCTCAAACTTTTGCTTTTATAAGACGTAAAATAGTGTGACAAAAAATTATTATGTTTTGGCTTACTTTGATAGTTTCCAGTACCCAATACTAGCAGCATGTGGAATACGTAGTTCCAAAAATTTAAGCTATAAACTGTTACTAAAAAGGATAAAAGTCGAATTTTTGTTTCCTTCTTTTTCTTTGTCACGGTCCTGATCATGACCAAGTTGACGGTTCACAGTTCACATATCATTACCTGCAAAAAAGTATGTAAAACATAACGTGCCCAAGCATCATCATGCAGTAGACATATAACCATAACATGGGGTATGGGATGCACTTACATTTTTATCTACTCTTGCTTTTATAATTGTTCTCAATAATTTATTA
>JAANSP010001601.1:0-14862 GCA_036850745.1 Homidia socia | reverse complement strand
ACACACATAAATAAGTTGCTATACAAAACTTGCTATATCATCATCCCATCCTCATATATTTTCTTTTCTACATTCTTCTGAGCAAAGAAAAAAAACCATATCCATTTTTCTTTCTTTTTTTCTCTTCTTCTTTTTATTTTCTCTTTCGGATGGCTTGGATGCATTGCATTCTTTTTTCTGCGCTTACATTTCTTCTTCTTATATGGATATCTTTGATTGTTGCGTGCTGCAGAATAAGAGCAAAAACACTGAAAGAAAACTAGGAAGAGAAAGAGAGAGGAATGAAGAATCAAAGAAGTATTTTTTTTTCTTTTCCCCGAGTTCAAGCAAGATAAGTGGATTTCCTGTGCTCCTGGGAAACTTTGAGAAATGATCATGATCCTGTGATGGCTGCTATACTTCTGCTGCGGTGGAACATGCTACTTGCGCCACAATCTATTTCTATTTCCTTTTTTGGCTGCTACATTTATACTACAGCCAGCACCGCCACTCTTTTTTTCTTGGTTTCTCTACTCAAAATACATTATTTTATCTTTTTTTGCTGCTGCTGCTTTCGCTATATATAAATAACTGCAAATGTATGACAGAAAAAAGGAACAAGAAAAAAAAGTGATGTAGTTTGAGAAAAGCAAGCAGTGTTTCTTTCATATTTTTTTTCTCTACTAGCAAACCAACCAAAAAGAGATTTTCTCTGACTGTCTTTCTCTCTCTGTGGTTTTTTTGGGCTGGCTTAAGCTTTTGAAGAGTGCACATAGAACTTGACTAGGACACACAATCTTTTCCCCATAAATGTATATAAAAAATGCATAGAGTTTCTTGCTCCCTCTCGTATTTCTCCCAGAGTCCATGCCATTCTCATCATTATCGTCACGATCATCATCATCATCATCCGCTTATATATCGACCAGGTGAAGGTGATATCATCAGCAAGAGAATGTTGTGGCATGAAAAAAGGGGAGTGATGTCAAGAGAGCATTAAAGCAAAAAAGGAAGCAAGGCCATGGTCAAGCATTACTCTTCATGTGATAATCCGAGCTATTCTGCTACTCCACGTAGTACTTGCCTAGGTATCAAGTTTAAAAATATATGTTTAAAGTATACAGAAAAGAGGCGCAAGATAATACTCTCTGCTGCTGCAAAGCAAACGATAACTGCCTTCTGTGGAATACCAAATTCAACGAGCAACCAAGAAAAAAATATTACCAAACCAGACTGTTACTTTATATTTTTTCTTGAAAAAAAAGAGTTTTTTCTTGAAGAAGTTCACCAGAGAATATACACATGGAAAAAGGGCTTGTGTGTGCCAAGGGAGTTGGAGGATCTCAAAATGATGAAAAAAATAAGAAAGATGAAAAGAGAAGGAGGAAAGTGCATTTCCCTTTTTTTCTATCTATTCAATTGCCGCAGCTTGTGTGTGTGTACAAGCTTGTATGGGAGGCAAAAAGGGCGATCGAGATTTTTTTGGACTGCTCTTGCAGCAGCGGCAATTGCTCATCCTGTGAATGAAGAAAAAAGGAAAAAAAAGAAAGCAATTGGTGTGCCATAATAATGATATGTGTGTGATCTTTACTGTCACATTGATGGCCATGCAATAATGCGAGGGAATAGTGGTGGGCTTTGTGCCAAGGGAGTTGGAGGATCTCAAAATGATGAAAAAAATAAGAAAGATGAAAAGAGAAGGAGGAAAGTGCATTTCCCTTTTTTCTATCTATTCAATTGCCGCAGCTTGTGTGTGTGTACAAGTTTGTATGGGAGGCAAAAAGGGCGATCGAGATTTTTTTGGACTGCTCTTGCAGCAGCAGCAATTGCTCATCCTGTGAATGAAGAAAAAAAAGAAAGCAATTGGTGTGCCATAATAATGATATGTGTGTGATCTTTACTGTCACATTGATGGCCATGCAATAATGCGATGGAATAGTGGTGGGCTGCTTCTCTTGGGGCTTGGCTTGGTGCGCTGCTGCTTCTTGCTTCTTCTGCTGCAACTTTTATAAAAATATACAGTGGTGGTAATGTAACGACCATTCCATTTGTTGCCGAATTTCTATTGTGAAGAAATGCTCAAGTTGGGTTAAGATTGGCTGGGTGATGTGTATAAAGAAGGAAGAGAAAAAGATGAAGAAGCAATTTAGATTTTTCCCCTTCTGGTCTGTGTGCATCTTGAGGAGACAGAGTGTGGGGAAAGTCCCACTGCAATATTCTTGTCAGGTCTCAATATGGTCATTTTGAGCGTGTCTTCTTAGTCTCGTCGTCGTCAACTGCGGTGCAAGGCTTGTCAGAAAGAAAGTGTGCGCATCATTCTTTATGAACAAATCCAAAAGAGTACAGAGGCACAGATTGGACTTTGTGAATTAAGTTGATTTAAGAATTTTGACGACGTTACAAAAAATATCAGAAAGTTCTGGACTGCATTGTTTACAGATTTTAATGAAGGAGTGGAATTGGAAGAGATAAGAAAACTGTTAATTTGTTTATTTTGCAGGAAAATGTGGCCCGTCCAGTCCCTGTGTCCAGTTGTGTGTTGAGCTGCATGATGGAACCTTTGAATGCCAGTGTCGAGCGGGATATCGACTTTTGGTGGATGGCTACAGTTGCGTGGGTAAGTCCGTTTGAGAGAGAGTATACCGAACTAATTAGCAATTTATTTGCATACATTTAATTAGGCACATGGAAAACATGATGAACATGACCTACTTTCATGCACAAAATAATGAATTATTTATAATAATAATAACAGGGTATTCATCGCCTAGTTTCACTGGTACACACCACCACCTTTTGTTGTTTGCTATCCAGCCAACTTAGCAGAGTAAAAACCCTACTCTAATTTGCAATTCGCCGAAAGGCAAATGCGTATGAGATGTGGTCGTGTAAAAAACCCATGACACAACAGGGCACGGTATCCGGCCGGGTTTAGTCAGACTTTTGTCTGTACAAAATTATTATTAAAATATTAGCCTAAATTAGCTTTTGCTGAGGAATCACTTTTCTAATTTCAGTTTCATGTCCAAGACACGACAAGCTTATTTTCCTTTTATCCCTCGCCTGGAATAGCGTATTTTATTTATGCTATTTTCATGTCAAACTTGGATCAGTGCTGCACCTATTTCCGAATTTAAACAAAACAACATTGCTCCACCTTTTCTCTGTCAATAATCGATTGAAACTTCTTGATACAGTTTAGTATTTTAATATTCTCCACACAATAAACCACAATAAATTTTCAATTAACTTGGTATTTTTATTCTCTCGCTTAAAATAAAACATTGAAAAGCAGATAATAATACAATATATGCTTCCCTACTACTACCGTATGACGTCATTTATGAAGGATGCCATTCACAAGGTTGTACGTAAACAGCAAGCAACAACCCATTAAAATCTTTGCAACCAAAAGCATATTGGCCTCTTTTTATCTATATTTTATTCATTTTACTTTCTCCAAAAATCCTCCCAAAACACACACCATGAAACATGTTTTTTCCTTCGTGATTCTTCGTCGTCGTCGTGATGCATGCATAAAACAGCTTGTTTCCACCTTAGTTTCACCACCACCGCTACCTTAAACACCCCACAAAAAATAAGCTATACTACCAACCAAAAAAGACAGGGCAATAAGCCATAACTCAAAATTTGCTTTTTATTACAAATCACCCAACACTAAAAAACGACTTTTACTTAACAGCCATACTTACTTAGTGATGCATGCATGCATACAGAATGGAGGGAAAAGGGAAGAGAAGAAATAAATGGAGGATAGAAGGAGAAAGGTTTGCTGTTGCTGCTTCTGCTGCTACACAGAAAAAAGGGAAATAACATGGTACAATTTTAGTAGTTTTTTTCCATGTCTTACTTAAATTATTACCACACCTTTTTCAACTTTTTTCTACTTTGTCTACACATTCTATGCTGCCGTGTATTTGCCTCGTTTCTTCTTCTTCTTCTTGCCTGCTGCTGTTACTACGCTCCCTGTTTCTTTTCATTACATGATTATTATTAACTGTGAAACTTGTACATTTTTTGTGCTTCGTTCTCAACCAAAGTGCTACTCACATAAACTTAAAGATATTGAATAGTTATATGGAAAGTCAGAAAGTAACTCTGCTTTATTATTCCAACCACCTTATCATCATCCTCCTCGTCGTCGACTTTTTTTCTGCCTTCTTCTTGGAAGCTCAGTGAAGCGAAAGCATGGTTAACTTTTGGAGCGTTTGATCTATTCAAAAAGGAAGCTAGCAATATATATTTTTTGTAGCATGAGGCGAGGTGGCGAAGCAGCAGACAGGAAAGCAACAAACTTCATAGTAGATAGCATGCTATACACCGTAGCTCTTATGAATGTAATTGTACATGGAAAATTTGTATTTTCTCTGATATGAACGTTCCCCTAATAAAAAAATCCGAATGCAATGATGTCGCTCTTTTTCCCGATCGAACTAACAACACTTACAATATATTTTTTTCCTCCAAGCTTTCTTCCAAGAAAAAATATAGATAACCCATTTGGCTGAATTGAGCAGCAGTACCAGCAAGCAGCAACCTTTTTTCTGTTAGCCTCGCTTCTTCTTGGAGCCAACACAGTATATTCCAACTTCCTGTGTGTCTGTCTGCCTTTTTTCAGCATTAAAAACTCAGACTTTCTTTTTTTGCTTACAATGCAGTAGCAGCAAGCAGCAACCTTTTTTCTGTTAGCCTCACTTCTTCTTGGAGCCAACACAGTATATTCCAACTTCCTGTGTGTCTGTCTGCCTTTTTTCAGCATTAAAAACTCAGACTCTCCTTTTTTGCTTACATGATCACCACGTCGAGACTAAAAGGAACGTGCTGCCTCATTCAGCTTTCAACAGAGTACAGAAAAAAGGAGAAAAAAAATCAGACAAAAAACTGCAGAAATTTTTAAGAGAAAAAACTGCCTATATCTGCTTTTACTGCTGTTCTTTTGGAACTCACGTACAAAAGAACCAACCACCACCACACACACACGCACACACGACCATGATCATCATGATGACGACGACAACGAAAAAAAGGAGAGGAGCAAGACATGATGATGAAACATGTCTTTTTTTGAGATGAGGGAAATAGAGTAAATTGCATATATACATCTTCATTTTATACCACCATCACCTACACTAAAACTACACCTACACCATTTTTTTCTCAAAAAGGGAAAACAGAAAAAAAGTATAATGCAAATACTACAAAAATTATTTCCAGTCGTCTGCTGCTTCTTCTACGCTGTTGCTATATACTTGTGTGTTCTGCTGCTGGTTCGTTGGATAAAAAAAATATTTCTCGGGGGTCATTTGCATTCTGCCGATGGCATCCTCCACCTCCTCCTCCTTCTATTTAGGTACACTTTTTATTTTACGTGCATGCATGCATACATACTAGCACATCACAAGGCGTTTGCTTTCTTTTTCTATTCCTCCTCCACCTTCTTCTCCTTCTTCTTATAGACTTTTTTGCCATTTCCTGTTTTCCTCTGGAAATTTTATGTGGAAGGCGCCTTCCTTCTGTTTTGCGTTGACGATGAATAATGACCAGATGCTTTCAACTGACGACGGCACACTGAAACTGGAAATTCCAGGCTGGAATCAGACTATTATATCAGCAGACACGACACACAACAATGTGTACCTATTCCAGACTCTGCTTACCAATCACAAGAAGAAAATTGTGTTTTTCTTTCCAATTTTGTAAGTATTCCCATTATATTGGAGAGAGAAGGAGAAGAAAGGAAAAAGACAAAAAAATCTTGGAAAAGTATGCAAAAAGTACATGAATGTTGAGTGATGGTCAAAGAGAGGAAAAAAGTGGAGGAATGATGGACAGGAAAAAGTGGATGGAATGCCTTGATGTGTCTCCAAGTTAATTGCATTGCGTATTTACATAAGCTTGACCAGTTTGTTAGCGCGAGTGAGTTTAGTGTCCTCTCTCTCTATTACTCATCTTATATAAAATGAATGAATACACTGCGGGTTATTATTTTTTCAAGCAGATGGACAAATTTTACACTTTGTTGCCTTTACCAAAAAAACTTTGGCTTCGTTGTCCATTACTCATCTTATATAAAATGAATGAATACACTGCGGGTTATTATTTTTTCAAGCAGATGGACAAATTATACACTTTGTTGCCTTTACAAAAAAAACTTTGGCTTCGTTGTCCAATTTTCCGTAGAGTTTTGTACTAGATTCTAGATAATGGGCATGGCGGAAATATATACATAAACGTACTTTAGTGTTGTTGCTGCTGTTGGATTTGTTGTTGAAGTATATAACGAGAGAGCAACAAGGCCACTTGCTGTTACTGTTTGAAAAAATAATGATAAAAAATATTCATGGCAAAATATGAAATGATGAATAATTTCATGGGTGAGAGAATCAACATGAAAAGTAAATTAGGTGAGAGGCGGAAAAAAAGTATAATTTTCGGATAGTGCCGGATATTGCCAAATATATCTTGACATGCTACTTACTAAATACATAATGTACATGTATGTCTGCTGCTGCTTCTGCTGCAACATGCCTAAGCACTTTTTTGTCATTTGCATGATGATGATGATGATGATGGCAGCCATATATACATGATGGCATTTTCACGTGTTTTCCCAAATGCTGGCAACGTGACAAAGGGAAAAATATTATGCGCCAGTAGTCAACCAAAAAATGTGCAATTACCAAAGCGTCAGGAGAGAAAACTGACACAGAAAATTGGGCGTTTTTTTGAAGGGAAAATAAAAGGGTATTAAAGTATAATATTATTTGTGATTGTTGTGAAGAAAGGAGAGGATGGCCTTGACAATTTGTTACGCATCAAATTTTTTATAGCAAAAGTGGATCGCTGTAATAAAGCAGCGAAAGTAGTAACAAGGTGAGAAAATAAGCAAAAAATGGACTGACAGATAAATAGATGATCATCATGATCTGCTGTATATGCTTCCGTTTGTTACTAATGAAATGTATGACCAAAGGCTTCCCAGAGAGATAAGTACCTATGTAAGCATACATAAGTATATTTACAAAGTGAAAATAAGCAAAAAATGGACAGACAGATAAATAGACGATCATCATGCTCTGCTATATATGCTTCCGTTTGTTACTAATGAAATGTATGACCAAAGGCTTCCCAGAGAGATAAGTACCTATGTAAGCATACATAAGTATATTTACAAAGAAACAAACAACACAATTTTTTCTACTCTGTTTTTTAATGTTTACCCAACTTGTTATGCAGTCTGTTCTGCGCACGGTGTTTTTTTGCTTTCGGAGAAAGGAAAGCTGGGTAATATGATCATCATGAATGAGCTGTTTGTCTACCTTTTTTATTAATACTGTTTGGTTGTTTACGGACAACACGTTAATTGGAACAGATCCAAATAGCAAACAGAGTTATATTTATGCCTGTACTTTTGCTTCTTTCCTTTTTCCCTCTGTTTTTTCTCGATCAACAATCAATAGGAAAGCAAAAGGTAAATAAGCCAAGTTTAACATCAACATCGTTACGCACTTATCCCAATTTTATCATGAGAAATCGAATTTTTGCCAGTTTGCAAGAAAACTTTTTCCAAAAGGCAAGGAAGAGATAGAGGCAAAATAGAATTACTACTGTCGTGTTCCTGTTGATGGCAGAATAAAGGTCAAGGGAACTGGCTGATATAACGAGCTACTCACAGCACAATTTAACAAGTTACGAGCGGGAATGAGCATTTCTCTCCTTCTACTAAATCTGTGTAGACAAATCCAGGTCACTTGCTTGTTATATTCTGCCTAAAAGCTAGACAAAACTGCTTACTCATATTTTTTGCGAAATGGGGAAATCAACTTGTTTACTACCGTTACTATTTTGCAATCCACAGAGAAAAAGTAGATACTTTGTTCAAGGCTAAGGTATCGAAATGATAAGTCTGTAAAGACAAAATATAAATATTTTATATATCATTTGATGGAAAAAATGTTTTTATTATAGATGAGCGAATGAATTTTGCACAACGGCCATTCAAAGACTAAAAAAAGTTTAGCAATATTTTTAGGGATTGAAAAGCTTATATGTACAAGTTTTATTTTTGCGAAGGACCAACCTGGGAATTTTTATGAACCCTTTGGCTTTCACGAGTAGATACTCTTTTTTTACTTGAGTTGCTATTTATTTGCTCTGTATTTCTTCATCAGGTTGGATTTTTATTGCCGATTTGAGTAGCACCGTTTTTCGAAATGGCAGCAGGAGGTATACAATGAACTATAGTACACCGAAGGAGAAGACACAAGCAAGGATAAAATGCGACAATAAAAATTGGTCACACTTTTCCTCACTTTTGGAAAATACTGTGCTATATAGTACTGTATTTATATATACAATTCGCTTAAACATTTTTTGCTTTATGACTTTTCTTTTCCGCTAAACTGGTCGTTAAATTATCAGTTGAATTGAATGAAGAAAATAAGAGCAGAGAGTTTTGCTTTTAAATAAACTTTTTTCAGCAAAAAATGATAGCAGCGCGTCATCATTGTACTATAGTACACCGGAGGAGAAGACACAAGCAGAGATAAAATGCGACAATAAAAATTGGTCACACTTTTCCTCACTTTTGGAAAATACTGTGCTATGTAGTGCTGCATTTATATATATATTTCGCTTAAACTTTTTTTTGCTTTATGACTTTTCTTCCCCGCTAAACTGGTCGTTAAATTATCAGTTGAATTGAATGAAGAAAATAAGTGAAGCGAAATGAGAACTGTGAGTTTATGATGTTAGGAAACTAGTTGTGGAAATTATGAACAGTGGAAGAATGCATGTATGTATGCGTGGAATAAATAAAAATGAGGCAAGTTGAGACATGGAAATTGTTACTTGTAGTCAATGTGTCTTCTTATTAATACAATGTCAAGACTTTATAATACACGTAGGAAAAAGGTAGGAGACTCGTTGAGAGCCTCTGTTTGAATTGAATGAAGAAAATAAGAGCAGAGAGTTTTGCTTTTAAATAAACTTTTTTCAGCAAAAAATGATAGCAGCGCGTCATCATTGAACAGGGCAAAATAATAAAACAGCTTGACGTTGGAACGAAAAAGGTTATGCCATTTAATAAGGTGCCTGTATATATCCGGATGCTTTATTATGATAGCCTCTTTTGATGAATGATCATCGTGAGATGATGATCATACTAACGTGAGGGTATAAAACTGTATCTTCTTCTTTTGCTACTTTGTTGCGGTATATTCGTTTTCACGATAACTAAATAAAAACCTTATGAAAATATGTACTTATTTTCGTGGCATTTAGGCTTTTATTTTGCAAGTAGCAAAGAAACATATTGAAAAAGGGGTAAGGTTGAAAAAAAATCCCTTTTTTATTACTTTCACACAGCAGCCCTTTTTATTACTCTTTCTTCCTATCTGAATTGGTGGCGTTGCTGATGTTGAGGCAAAATATAAACATGTGTTCAATTCCGATGAGGGTAAAAAAGCTGTACAGGAAAGCAGCACTTTTTTCAAGGTTTTCTTTTCAATTTTTTATCATCTTGACAAGAAGGTGTGTGTCTAAGGGTGGGTAGCAAGTCTTGTTTATTTATTTTATTCAAGGGCCCACCACTTGAAAAAATTGGAGAAGCGTACATGTATGTAGTAGTAACCTTAACTTAATTTCTTTTTTTCCCGAGATGATACATACACTCTCAAGTTGTATTTGTTATTATTACACTTTCCAGAGTGCGAATTTCTAGTCAAATTTACAATTTTCATCTTGCGCCTCCAATTTATCCAGGTTAAGTGTCTACTCATGGTTTGCTAGTAGTGACAGCGATGGTAATGCAATAATAAAAAAGGTTACAAAATGACATGAAAATCCAACTCGGAGATTAAATAAGTTTGTGGTGGTGTAGTATTAGGTGGTTGGCCTTGCGTATATTTTCCTCTTTTTGATGGGAAAACGCACTCGGAAAAATATAATGACCGTATTTTTTCTTTCGTTTTCTTGCCGTAAACACTTCACTTGGTTCTTGGTTAAGTAAACCATTCAAAATATATACATGAATATATATGTGTACTCACCGTCACAGCAGTATGCTCGAGAGTATCATGCATTGTTGTTATCCATACTTTCTCAGTCGGATATTGGCTCCAAGCTCCCGCATGGCATTAGACAGGTATGATGATTTAGATGGCGTGTTGCTTGTCTCTGCTCCTCTGATACATTTCTCTCTCTCTCTCTCTTGCTGTTCTCCTCTTTTTTCAAGAGAAAATTGGAACAAGTGAAAAAAGTGAAAAGCAACTGCTGCTCATTTTTATTTTTATTTTTCATTTTTTTATTTACGTATGTAAACCAAACCACCTATGTACCATATTATTGTTATTATTATAAGTGTACGCAGGCACGTTGGAGCAGAATATAGTAAGGCAGATCAATAAAAGACTATCGACCTGTCTTTTTGCTTTTACTTCCTTGGTTGCCTGCTGCTGTGTCTCTGCTCTTTTCACAACTTGTATCACGACGGAGGATGATGATGATGATGATGATTTTTTTGTGGCAGGCAACAGCGGTGGTGGTAGTGATGGTATGGCTTTCGCCTTTCTACTTTTCTTTCTCTATCTATCCATTCAATTCCCCAAACATAAAAGAGAAAAAGGAACATAAAAAATATTTTCTCCATTTCCTTTTCTTCTTTTGTCTGTTGCATTTTCCACTGGGTTTATTTCCACAGAATTTATTTACTTTTGTTTAGCAGCAGCAGCAAAAAGCATAGAGAAGCAGTAGTAGTTGGTTGAGAACACGGATATAACAAAGTAGCGACACAAAAAAAAACAATGACAGTTTTTGGATTGTACAAAGTGATTCGGTGAGTTGACAAGATTTTATGATAATGCGTTGTGTGTGTAATACAAGTCGGATGTGAAACTAACCCTGACAATGCAAAAGACGGAGAGAGACGTGGAAGAAGGGGTCCCAGCCAAGTTGCCTTGTTCGCTCAGATTCTGACAGCTCATTCCATATGCGTTTTTGCCAAGTAATTTTATTCAGTGATGTGGAATGCTCACTTGTTCTGTTCACTGTTTTTTCCTCTTTCTACTTCTTCTTCTGCTGTTGCTGCTGTGATTGTTGTGGTTGGTGGGGTGGTACAGGAGGAGGAGAAAGTGAAGAGGAAAACCGCAAAAATTGGAGGGAAATAACATAATGGCAAGTAATGTAACATACATCTCACTTATTATAGCAGCGGGTTTTTGAAGAGGAGAAAAAAATGACATGAGTTTCTGGATGATGATGATGATGACGAAGCCTGCAAGTGACGTTTGAATGGCATGTTTAGGTTGCTGTTATATACCAGTGGTTTTTTGGCTACATTTCTTTTTTTTATATAATTTCAGTCTTGCAATGTTGGATGGTGTGTCTTGTGTTGTGTCATTGGGAAAATGAGTGAAGCTCAAGCACAGCACACGAGCTACACAGTTGTAGAGAAAGAATGAAAGAGGAGAAAAGTGAATAGGGTTGGAAAATAAAAATCGATATTAATGTCGTGAAAGAGTGCTGTTGATTGTATAATAGTTTTGGTGAAATGGATAACATGTAAAAAAGATGATGGTGGTATAGTGGTGCTGATGTAGTGTACTAATTAAATTACTAGTGTGTGGTGTGGCAGAGGTGGGGTTCTTTTGAAAGAGGAGCAAAGTGAAAAGGGTTGGAAAATAAAAATCGATATTAATGTCGTGAAAGAGTGCTGTTGATTGTATAATAGTTTTGGTGAAATGGATAACATGTAAAAAAGATGATGGTGGCATAGTGGTGCTGATGTAGTGTACTAATTAAATTACTAGTGTGTGGTGTGGCAGAGGTGGGGTTCTTTCATAATTAATTAATTGGATGAGAATATAATGGCGTAATGTTGTAGGTATATAACAAGTCAACTTTTTCATATGACATGTAATTTTATATACTTTTATTTTTTTATTTGCAGAGCTGACAAACACGACCCTGTCTGATGACAGCAGTGAGGAAGCAGAGGAGGAGGAGGAAGAGTGGAGACAGCGGGAGAGGCAGCAGCAACATCAACTTTTGGAGTTGCAACAACAGCTCGAACAACAAGCCAAGACAAAAGTGAAAGGAGCAGAGGATGGCGAAAATCCTTCGTCGTCGTCATCATTATCGTCATCTTCACGTACAAGTACAACGGTGACAAGGGACACCACATCGGAATACAAACGAAGTAGTGGAAGTAGTAGCAGCAGCAGCAGTGGGAAAAATTTAGCTGACGCCGCAGCAGCAGCTGCAAGGGCAAGTAAAAAGATGGGAGCAGTTGGCTTGGATTTTGATGATGGAAACGGGAACGTTCGCCCACTTCCTTTGCCGCTGGCAAGCTTGTCGGGGAACAAGCCGATGACAAGGAAGCCGAAAAAGGCTAAAAAGAAAATCACGGCGGAGGCGGCTATTAATGCGATGAACAAGGCGGCAGAGGCTGCCTTCAGTTTTGAGAAGGCGCCTCCAAGGCCAACAATGATTCCGGGAAAAATTAGCACCAACAACAACAATAATAATGATGCGGAGGTGGAGACCTCCGAGCAGAGCAGTTACGAAAAATAATGATGTGGAGAATGGGGCAAAGAAAGAGAGTAGTTTGCTGGATGGACAACAACTGGCTGCGGGGAAGGATGGGGATGAGGAAAACTACGAGGATGACTATGATGACGACGAGGCAGAGTCCAAGGAGGGAGAAGAGGATGACTCTTCAGAGGAGGACGAATACGATGATGACGAGGATGATGATGAAGATGAGCTCAGCTTAGAGGGAAATGAGGATTTGGAAAAGTTGAAAAAGTTAACATCTGGAAGTACAATCATGTCCTCCTCATCCTCTGCGAAAAACGCTGCCAGGAAAAACGTAGGAGGAGAAGTTATGGATAACGGTGTTGATAGCGAGGAGTTTCTCATTTCATCTTCAGAGTCCACCTCGTCAAAAGCGGGCGTAGAAAGTAGGCCTAACCCAAATTTGAAGGATTTCTACTCAAACTCTTACGTTGACGGAGATGTGGTTCGAGAGGGGGTGGAATTTAACTGGAGTGGTGGTGATGGTGGGGAAGGATCCTCCAAGAACAAGGATGGTCAGGTCAATCCCACAACCTTCAGTAAGCTCCTTTGAAAGCAGCGGTGGTGCCAGCACACCCACCACAGCTTCGTTTTCTTCCTCCAGCTCCTCCTCTCCCACTCCAATGAGCAGTTCATCGACAACCGAGAAACAGGAGATTTTGGAGTGTCCTCTGAAATGTAACCGAGGCAGTTGTACAAGAGAGCCTTCCACAGAGTCTGGCATGGAATCAGAGCATGACGGGATATCGCTGCTTGTGTCCGATGGGCACAAGAGGCACATTCTGTGAAATTGGTAAGCCCTTTCCCTGAATACATATGCATATACCTTGCGGATCATTACGCTTATAAAAGCAGATACATATATAATCCCTTGCCAAGGTCAAACACTATGTATTTGTATAAAACAGCAACATATTATTACTTAAGCAAAACTTCTCCTTAATGTAATCCCACGTCAAAGATAAGACGATAACAATCTCTGCCCGCATTCTCTCCATCTTTTTTTGAGCTGTTGTTGGCAAATGTACATCTCTATCTAATTAGTAGACAGACAAGCGTACCTAAAGAGAAAAGAAAGGATAAGTGCCGGGAGGAGTGATCCTAGTCTGCTTTAAGCCTCTTTTCATGTTCAGTCTCTCTGCTGATGTTTGGTTCATGTTGTCTTGTTGTTTGTCTTCTTGTTGATGATGACCATGATGCCGATGATGATGATAAGCATGATATAAGCATAATAATGATAAAACCTTTCAACACTGACAGCATAAATGCCCAAGTTATCATAATTATCAAGGCAGCGTTGTACGTTTTATTTCGTAACTTGAAAGTGTCCAACGCCACATAAGACATTAAAAGCCACAGATATGGTTGAAAAGTACTGCAGATGGATCTTCCAAGTTTAACATTTGGTTTTTAACAAAAAATATTTACTTTAAGGTTTAAAATTTACTGATAACGGTTTGTATTTTTAAACGTAAAGTAAATTCAGTTTTTTGTTATTTTATCTTGTTATTTCTTCAGAGTTTTTAGACTCTCTGTGCTGATGTTTGGTTCATGTTGTCTTGTTGTTTGTCTTCTTGTTGATGATGACCATGATGCTGATGATGATGATAAGCATGATATAAGCATCATATTGAAAAAACCTTTCAACACAGACAACATAAATGCCAAAGTTATCAAAATATTCAAGGCAGCGTTATACGTTTCATTTCGTAACTTGAAAGTGTCCAACGCTACATAAGACATTAAAAGCCACAGAGGTGGTTCATGGAGCTTCAGATGGATACGTCCAGCTATAACATTTGGTTGTACATCAAATAAAATTTATTTTAAGGTCTAATATTTACTGAGAACGGTTTGTATTTTTAAACGTAAACTAAATTCAGTTTTTTATTTTATTTTTTTATTTCTTCTGAGTTAAGTTTTCCAAATGTCAGTTAGGCCAATAAAGAGAAGAAAGCACGTCAAGTGTCTAATTAATTGTCCTCTTTCTTTTCCACTTGTTCCTCTTCTCATCCTCTCTCTCACTCAACCCTCTTGCTGTCTCCTTTTTTCCATTCAAACAAATTCTTCTTTCCTTCCTAAAACTTACCGCTTAAAATCCGTTTTTATGGTGTTCAGTTGTTTGGAAGTGGATAAAACTCGACTTGAAAAAAAGGGTATTTTTTAAGTATTCCACCTTCTTGTTCTCCTTCTCTTTTCTGTCTCAATCTCATTCAAACAGTCACTCTTTTTTCGAGTTTAATGCAAGCAGGTAAATAAATGCACTTGAATGTCCCTCGACATTTCCTT
>JAANSP010001600.1:0-14862 GCA_036850745.1 Homidia socia | reverse complement strand
TAGTAAAAAAATAAAGCAACTAGACAAAGAGATCATCATCATGATAGAGCTAACTGAAAAAAATAACTAATGTGTATAGTAATATATACACGTCTTTGTCTTCTTCACGAAAACTCTCCAACTGTGAGCTCGCATCCTACTCTACAAAGTCTTTTTGTCTGCACAGCCGGGTATTTATATTGCGGCCGGAGAATTTCTACTCATGATGATGGTGTGACAAACACGAAAGAGGTAGATCAATTTCAGAACAACACACACCACCATCGGCAGAACCGCTCTCAATGAAAACGTAGCAAAATAGAATACAATTCATCGTTGTTGGCATAAGAAAAAAAGAAACACGCACGCGATGAGAAATAAAGAAAACTAACTGTTAGAATGTTAGGAACTGTAAAAGAATAAAAAAAACGAAGAAAGCACTTCTTTTTTTGATGAGAAAAGAATATGGACAAGAAAAGTAAATACCTACGTAAAGAGAAATAAACGTGGCGGTCAACATTTCAGTTACTCATTGAACCATGTAGGATCATCATCGATATAGAGAGTCATAGAGAGTTGGTGGTTGTTCGTTCGTAGTTCATAAATACATGCTTTTACATGTATATTGTCAATTGGATAAAGCATCATTTTAAGAATCGTGGAAAGCAAGCTACATATTTACTTTTCGCTTATCTGTTTATTGCCTTACCTTTACATACGCTCTTTCCGTGTCGATCAGTTCCAAAACAACTTTTTTCGTTTTTTCCACATCCCTGGCACCCATTGAAACGTGGGAATGTGTTGGAGAGCTACCTCCGCTCACACCAGCAACCGGAGATTCCGCTCCTAAGCTTCCAGCACTGCTTCTTTGATTGTGTTAAAGGATGATGATGACCCCCACGCCCACCACGTTGCTCTTTGGTCCGACATATCCCTGTTACTTGTTCAGCCGTCTATTTGATCCCAATCAAAGGAGTTGAATAAATAGTGAGATATTTTTTACAAGACAATGGCGATGATGAAATGTACAATGGCAGCAGCAAAATGTCGCACTTTAATTTCTATTCATTATTAGAGTGTTTAAGCTTTCTATTATTCCTTCCTACTGCAAACAAAAATTCTTGGAAAACCATTAGCTCTTACGATGAGCAAAGAGAAGGAAAAGAAACGACGCGGATTTCTTTACTTGTGTAAGAAAGGAAGACGAAAAGAGGGTTAAGAACGGCTTTTGGAATAGAGATTTAGCGGCAAAAATAGAAATTCATAAATCCCAGACTATCACTCGGTTCAAGAAAAAAGTTGGATTTTTAACAGGAAGCACTCTTAACGTTGTACCTAATACACGTATTTCTGGGTGTTACAACAGTATCAAACATTGTAAAAAAGGTAAATTTGAGTATCCTCTGTAGGTTCAAAGCTATAAAGAATGGGTAGGCATAAGTACTTTGTTATGTTTTGTGTAATTGTTTCACCAGGGAAAAAATGCCTTTCTGCAAAGTAATTCATGAGATGGAATCAATCAACTCCTCAGAGAAATTGTGGTCCTTGGAGTGTGCAAATAATATAGAAATGAATGTGGTGCTAGATACTGCTTCTTTATTCTGAAACTTGAAATAACAAAGTAATAGAAAAGAAAAATAAAGAAATGTTGCCCGCTCCATGCCCATATATTTTTGGAGAAAGTACGAACGACCAACTCCATCACCAAATAAAGTGTACAAGTTTGAAATTCATTTCTTTCCCAGTGAGTAATCCTTTTTCCACTCGAGCGTAAAACACCACATCTCTCTCCTCGTTTTCTTTTCCTCTCTGGCTCCCTCCTCACGTAAAAAGATGGGGGATCACTTGAATATAATACCGTGGAAAATTCATTCCATGTTTGTGCATGAATATCCATTATAAATTTTTAAAAACCAATTTCCCATTAACTGAAAGTACGAGTTGTTTGGTGAAAGAGCTTTTTAAATGAATATTATTTCTCGTCTCTAGCATTCTTCTCACTAATGGTCTCCCGTCATGTGATATTACATATATACGTACATATATGTTTCTTTCCTCTTTGTGTATTTATGACTCTAACATATCAGAAACACGACAACAGAAGAATAGCTTGTTGAAATGTTGTTACACACGTACCTTCAACAAAGACTCAATTTCTGTTGAATCGGCTCGGGAAGCTCGACCACCTTGTTCACCTCCTGAAGCATGCCCTCCAAGTTCTTCAGTATCGGATGGGCTGAGATCCTTGTCTATTTTTCACAAAAGTTTACACACAAATGGAAAGTTTCCATTAAAACACGAAACGAAAAAACTTTCCAAAAACAATTTATTAGAAACAAGCATATATTATTAGTCTTTCAAAAATATCGACTTCATTCATACTTTCATGAGGTGCCGGAACGATGAGATGACTCAATATATCTTCAGTCAAAACTAAAGGGTCAGCTGGTGGTGGTGGGCAAACTAGCTGAGCAATTGCAGCATCAGCAGCAGCCAAAGCCGCTGCCAATGCGGGGGGCTCTGTCCTCGAAGAACGGAGCATAAGACAGAGGGAAAGCTCCTCTTGAAGCACCGATTCAATATACATCATATCAAGATCAGACACTATGGCACCATTGATCACTAGAATTTCGTCACCCTTGATAATACCTAAAATAAGAAATAAGAGACAAGAAAGAAAATCAGGTCATGCAAATGTAGAACATGAAGAGATGAAATAAATAATCGAGTCAAGTGTTTTATTATATAGCACTTGTGGTAGCAGTGGTGGTGGTGGTGAAGATTGTAATGTCATTTGAGTGACGAGAACTACGACGACAGGGAGGGGAACATAAAGCTGAAAGAATTAGTTTTGTATTCTTGGTATGTTCTTCAGAAATGTTCAGATTCAGGGAATAATGTGGGCGCAAGTCGAATTAAGTGATAAAAATAGTGATGGGATGTATATAGGTAATCATATGGCAATATGATGATAGTGGAACAAGTATTTTTTTACTACTTTGGTATGGTGGTAGGAGGAGGAATGATGCCGATGATGGTCGTGAAAAAGGAATGGAATTTTGCGTGTGTGTGACCTAAAAATCTAGTTTGAAGACCACATTTCCCCGGAGAGAAATCGGATGAAAGCCGGCTTGCATATCCATATGTATCGCTTTTTTATATCCCAAGTTACAACTGTCTTTTCAAGTATTCTTGTTGCGTATGTAAAAGTAGTGTAGTGGCAGCAGTAAAAAGAGTCTCTCTCTACACATTGTTTTGCTAGGCAGCTAGAGAATGAAGAAAGTAATATGGTTTTATACACGATGAAAATAAAAAAGCTGGTAAGACGAATATAATATTACTACTTTATATTGGAGTAGTAATAGTAGTACTCTGCACATTAGACTATAAAAGCTTTTTACTTTGGTTCATGGATGAATAAAAGAAGATTTAACTCGTCCTTTCATTCCCCAACTCCGACAGCTGTCTTCCTGTCAGTTGCCAAAACTGAGGCGGTTTTCTTAAATGGTTACAGAATTGACTATCTTCACAGGATAACTTTCACTTTGCTTTTACTTTTTCCCTCTCCCTATTTAATACAATGATAATGATGTCTCATGAATCGGATAGGGGTAAGGGGAGTATCCTGGTGAATTTTAAAAAGAAAAACCTGTTTCCGCTCAAGAGAGCGAGAGCATTTTCAAAAATAAAAAACACTATTATACAGTCTTGTGAATTTTTCAGCGTGCACATTTTTTTTTACCTCCGTTCTGGAAGGAAGTATGTAAAAAATCTTGTTTAAAGGTAATCTGTTTTTTTTCAAATTTTAAAGGCATTAAAAATGGAATTAGAGTGAGTAACCTATTTTTGGTGAATATTGGAAATTGTGCAGGAGAGACTACTACTACAGCTACCTTCTTTCCCTTTTGCAACTACAAAGGTTAATTTGCTTTGGGAGTGTTTTTCACAGGATTAATAAATTCAGAGGCTATTAACATTCAAATGCATAGTATCAAGATTTCATCATAATAATAATATCAAATATAATAATATTATGTACATACAGAAAATATTCTCGTTTCTTTTCGTCTTTTCTAGAGTGTTGAAAGTTTCCCAACAACCACTATCGCTTCTCTTCTCCTGTTGTTGCTTATTATGCATCCAAAAGTCGTTTGTTTCTTCTGGAGTCACAGCGGTGGAAGCAGCAACAGCACCAGCAGTATTGTCCCAATTATATATATTATCTCCTTTAGCCGTACTTTTCATTTCCAAACCATCTACGTAAATAATAATGATAATATTCCCTTTCAACACACACTCGCTAAGTAGACTTTTTGCCTTGTTTTTCTCTCTGCATCATCACCACATCATGCTGTGCCGTGCCAGTTTATTATTAGTTCCACCCGTCTGCTTTCACTCTTCTTCAGGGCATTATAATACTTTTTTTGTTCCTGCAAGCAGCAGCAAAGTTACTTGCACGGACATTTCGAATAAAGCATTATACCTTTTGCACAACAGCTTATCAGCAGAGAAGAAGGAAAATGGAGCATACTACTACTACTATAAAGAAACAATACGGTGCAGACACAGACGGTGAAAATGAAAATTAGCTAGAGCTTCATTTCCCCACTAGCAGGGAAAGTCCTTAAGCCAAAGAAGAAGAAGAGCAGTGGTAGCATGATAATGTTTTCAGCTTTAGCTTCGCTTTTTACTGTGTTTTGGCAGTGATGATGGTGGTGCTATATGCTGCTGCTGCTGCTGCCACCGGAAAACTCTTTCTGCACTTAATTGCATAAATACTTTTTTCTTATTCTTTATACTTCCCCATATTATCATCAACAACATCATGATCAAAACATCCTTTTGGCCATTGGTGCCAATGTTGCTGCTGCTACTACTACTTGATGTTAGCTAAAAGCTGAGTGAGGCGGAATAAGCTATAATAACATGTTTTGTGTAGGGGAGTAAGTAAAACGTCTATACGTTTGCTTGCTTTTACTAGAACAAACTATTTTTTTTCTCCTTTTTTCTACGGGAAAATGAGTGATTTAGCCCTTTTCACCAACCACGACGACGGTGAAAGTGAAACGAAAAAGAGCAAGTGCTAGAATAAGAGATGCAATAAAATTAAAGATTCTATACTCTTTAAATATCCTGGGCAAAAATAGAAAGTAGACCTATACTACACCAGTAGTAGTTTGCAGTAATAGCTAGTACAAGTTGTAGTAGTGGTGGTGGTGGGCTACACTCTTGCTGCATATTACAATTTCCACTTGAGATCAGAAGGACTTTGAGAAATTGTGTTGTATTGTAATTTAGTGCACAGGGTGATTATACTTGAACATTAATGCGCGCTCTCTTGCCAATAATACAAAATGGTTACTGTATATTGAGTGCAGTAGCATAAGCAAAGTAGTGCACATTGCCTAGTCTGGCTTATCACGTAGTTAAAGCATAACTTACATTTATCCATTTGAAAGTAGAGAACGAACATTTTCAGCAAACTTGCAAAAGTATTAAAACGAAGCAGAGAAGGTGGTAACAAAATAGATGATACTTAGGTAGGAGGGTATTATATGTATGTAGGTATCTGCAGTGTTGTGAAATTCGACTATTAGGTAGTCGCGGACTGAATATTAGTGAATAAAAGAATTTCTGCTTGGTGGTGTATGATCATGTTATTACGACCGTGTGTATTATCTTGAAAGCTATAACGATGATGCCGTGATGATGTGGTGGTGAAAGGAAAGGATTATTCCAGGAGCAGAAATGGTTTAGGGTGGCTGGTTACACTATTATTGCCTGTGGTCTTGTTTTGTATATATAATGCACTTGACTGAGAAATGATATTATGAAAAGAGGGAAGATAATAATAATAATAATAATGTGTAAAACAGAATACGCAGAATAAAAACAGGAGTAATACGCTTTTTATTGCATACAACTCGCCCACTTTTTTGTTTAAAAAAGAGAATATAAAAAAGAGAAAAAAAAGTATCATTACCATTACTCATGGCTACACTCCTCTCCTCCACACGACTGACGTAACAGCACAATTCATCTTGTCGGTCCGCATTCTCCACCAGTTCAGCTTCCACGCTGAAGCCCCACATTTGGTCTAATGAGCTTCGAGACAACTCAACTTGGTATAATAATTTTGCTCGTACTTCTACCACTTCGTGAGTTGAGAGCTGTCATAAAACAAAGAGGAAACAGAGAAAAGCCGTATTATCATTACTTCAAGCCAAAGTGTACACGCACACACATGTGTACTTTTTGCATGTTCCTTTTTTATCTCTTTTAATAGAACAAAAGCACAAATGTTGTGAAAAAAGTTATCTTAATATAGCAGTGGGAAATGATATCACCACGACTGCTACCCCCACCAAGCTACAATATTCTAGTGTTGATGGTGGTGTTGTCTTGGTTGGTATGTTTAGAAGCGCGTTTGGATAAAATATTACAATGGGTCAGCCTCATTTTTCACTTACATAAGTGTCAATCAGATCACTGCGATGTGGGACAAAATAATTCGTATCAGGAAGGTCACGTCGCTTTTTCACCCGTACAAAGTGCTCCATAGGAGCCAGTCCTTTACGAGCACATGCGCTAACAAGAAACTCCTCTACTGACATGGCATCCTTCAACGGAACGGTAACGACCTGAAAAAAAAAGTTTTAAAGATTTTCTTTTTTGAGTTTTTCTGCAAATATATTGCGATACTTAAGCAGCCTCGACAACTCTGTGGGCAAAACTGCTTTTCTCTTTTTTATGCAGCATAATCATAAATGTGCTCTCAAACACACCATGATTCATGATTCAATCCGTTTTTCTTTCAGTTTAACTCGGTTTTCTTTGGTGAAAAAGCACACACAACTACAACTGCTCTTCACGTTCTACTTGCATAAGCATACTCAAACATAGTCATTTTAGGCATGGAAAAAATAAAATTTAGCAAATCGATGGGGTTTATTTCACATGCCGGCAGAGGAAAAACTAACCGATTCTCTCTTGAAGCCTCCATTTCACGATTCATATCATCGTTAATCACACGTGAAGTTATAATGTTCCACGCCACGTTATTCCTTGTGTTTTCTTTAAAGGAGTAATGCAGGCGGAGATGAAGATGGTAATAAAAGGTGAATGACTTTGTGAATCTTTAGACAATTTTTTTAGAAAAATGTCCAAAGAGAAACGGAAATGAAATGTACTAGATATACATATACGCTGTTGCTTTCGTTATTGCTGCTGTTGTGAATCATGTTTTGCATGTCATTGGAATGTTATTGACATTCCAATTTAGTCGACGCACAAAAATCATATATATGTATATATTTATGGAATACCTACCTGATTATCTGGAAGGGAAATTTTTGCAGTTCGTTCATTCTCCCTATCGGATGAGGCATGAAGGGAGCGTCTGGAAGAGGCGCTATTTGAGCGAGAAAGAAGTGGAGCTCGTCGTTTCGTTGCTCCTCGACCTGCCAATAAATTACTCAAAAGGGAAGGGCTCCTGGCACATACATACGCGTGAAATGACGATACCGTGAACACTCCGAGACGATTGAGCGTGTTCTTTGTTGTTCTCGAGACATGAGATAGCAAGCTCTGTACACAAACACGGGAAGCAGGAAAATGAAACAGTAAATAAGGAACGTCAAGTAAATATGCAGTATTTTTCAGTTGAAAATCTCACGAAATAATGGATGAAAAAAGTTAAATATAGTAATAGACACTCAACACTAGAATTTTTTTTCTTCTCTTTCTCTCTGCTTGTTTACCTTTGGATTGGGTAATTCTCCACCTTGAAGTGAGGCCATGTAACATCTTAAACGAAATTGCTCACAGTGTAATCTCTCTATATTTTCTCTCCCATGTTGCAATCTGTTGTGCAAGCTGCTGCCGTGTTTCTGGATCAGCCACTACGGATCTTTGTAGCTCTGCCATATGTCGCAATTTTCCATCCTAATATTAAAAAGTATAAAAAAACAAATCCCATTAAACCAGAAACTCTTGTTGTATCGATACCTCTCTTTACGCTCCCATTACATACAGTACCAATGCAGAATGCATGAAAAAACATGTGGGTGGTAGTAGCAAGATTGTATGAATATATGAAAATAGATGAATTTCGGCATTACAATAAATCCTTTAACAGAAATTGGTGCAAGTACTAGAAGCGATTCATTCTACGAAAAGTTTACTTGGAAAAATAAAATATTCCTTTTCAATACAATAATAATAACATCAACAACAGCACATGCTGCATGCTTTACTATAAAATAGCTACACAACTTTATTGAGTTTTCATACAAATTGTACCAATTTACTGAGTACTAGAGGTAGTTATCTAAAAGCAGTCTTGTAATTCAACCGGATAAAAACTCTCGCGTTGTTGAAAAGCTAAACATACCAACTACATGTATAGAAGCAGCGGTCTGTCATGCAAATCACGGTAAACTTGGGATGCTAAAAATATTTGTAGGTCCAGCGATTACATTTCAAGCTTTAACATAGCATTTTCCTACACATTTACTATTATTTATACAGCTTGGAGTACACTTTATTATACAAACTATTTTAATACGTGTTTGAAAAAAACTGTTATCTAAAAGCGCCTTTCATTAGCTAAAGCGCACATATTATAATCTTGTAATTACTATCTTGCAATCATATAAAGCTAAACATACCAACTACATGTATAGAAGCAGCGGTCTGTCATGCAAATCACGGTAAACTTGGGATGCTAAAAATATTTGTAGGTCCAGCGATTACATTTCCAAGCTTTAGCAGGCACATACACTGCTCTATTATTTATACGGTGTGTGCAGTACACTTTATTGTACAAACTATTTCAATACGTGTTTGAAAAAACTGTTACATATCTAAAAGCGCCTTTCATTAGCTAAAGCGCACATATTATAATCTTGTAATTACTATCTTGCAATCATAATAAAATATGCGGCAACTTTCATTTTTTTACTCTACGTAAATATGAGTCTTAAAAGTATTGTAGCCATTGTAGGTAGGTATTTATAATTTGGTATTTATTTCAAAAGACAAACTTTTTCGTCCTTTTTTCTCTCCCTTTTTGTTATAATATCTCTTTTTGCGAGCTCAGTGAAGTTTAAGAAAAAGTGTTTGAAGAAGTGAAGAAGGAAAAAAAAGTGGTAAAAGAACAAGTAAAACAAAGAAAAATTTCTTTTATGCGTCGGCTCTTCCAAGGAATAAGCAAAGACAGAATTCTTACTTGGACATATTCTCTGTTGGCAGAATTCTCTACGGGATGGTGGAAAAGCATTGTTTGTAACCGCTACAGTTATAATAATAAATAGTGGTAGGGATATGTATATACATAATATATACAGTCTGTTGTATATACGCGTTTTGTCAACCAGGAGGAGGAGGATAGGGTTAAGCTCCATGAACAAACCCAAAATACTTTTATTTCTGTATAATGCCACTATATTTTAATAGAAAGGAAATTTCATATTATTAAGTGGACATAAAAGACTTTGTATGCAGAAACTAGATACGTTTACAAGAGGAGCATGTCTGCGTTGATATCATGGTTTTGTCACTCCGCACATAGCAGCATAGAGACTTCACATATGAGAAGCCTCCTTGTCGCAAAAGTATTTTGTGCTGCCACAGACAAAGAGGCAGAGTGATTCCACATATCTCTCTTCTCTCTTTTACCCTCTCTCCCTTCTCTTCTTCGACAAAGATAAAACTTTTCACCAAGACACAGGGAGAGGAGCTGTAGTACCAGGGAAAAAAGTAAAACACTTCGTTTCTATCCAGTGAGCAACTCAGCAAGTTTGTTTAGCCGAGATGTTCCCTCGTGCTAAACTAACATACATTGAAATAAATATGTGTGTGTGCATTGCCACAAAATATCGGTATTCTTGTTTTTCTCTTAAATAAACATAATGATGGAGAAATGTGGACTACTTTGTCCTTTAAGAAAAAGAAAAACATTTGAGAGTAAAAAGAGGACATATTATTATGACATGCGAGTCCTTAGTATACTTTAACAAGAAAATACATCACAATGTTATTATTGTAACGAAAAGTAATAACTTTGCCCCATAGCAAAAAAAATTAACAAGGACAATATTACTGTAGCCTGCTACATACCCTACAGCATGATGGTACGTGCTATTTTACAAAAGTACCAGTAAAGCGTATTAATTTTCTCAGAATTGTCGTGCAAGGCATGATAAACGTTACGTAGAATTGTGTAAAAAGTAACTGAAATATGTGACAAAATTAAGATGACAATAATTGCAGTTTAACAAATACTTAAACCGAGCAGCAACGCAATACTACACACTTTTCATATCTTTCAGAGAGAAGATGGAAGAGGAAACATTACTTGAGCAGACATTCATTTTCCCTTTCCCTTTTAAAGCAACACAACGTTGCTTGTTGATGATGAAGAAAGATGTAGTCTTGCAGCTCAGCAAATCAATATCTTTTTCATGAGCAATGAATGTCAGGTCTGCTCTGCAAGCAAGGATGTTGTTGATGTGGCTTGTAAAATGTGCTGTGTAAGACAAATTTAATACAGAAACGCAATTCTGGAAAAAATTGAAACTGTCTGGAGCGTGAGTAAATTGAACGAAAAAGAAACTCACAATCATACCCTAAGCCATTTTCCTAGCGTCTACGTACGTACGCACTCAAAGAAGGAAGTAATATTTTTTTATTATGTATGAGAGAAAGAAAATAGGTATGCATATAGGTGTCTATACATCTTTGTCTATCTATACTGTTTAGAAACTGTAAATTGCTAATTTATGCAATAAACGATATACGACTACTGTTCCACTAGCTCCATCAAAGTCAACTAAAATGTACACCCTTTCACTTAAATGTTATCACTGTTGGTATGCTTGCTGTAGTTGCACTTCCACCACCAATTCACCAATGTCATTACTTTTACTTACTGAGTAAGCATCTTTTCAAACTCTTGGTACGTATGAATATGCATATTTGTGTAGATATACCCCATTTTGTAAAATAATGCAGAGTAAATTGCTGTACACATATTTTCATGCAAGTTTATTTCCCATCAGAATCACCATCATCAAGGACGGTACAAAAGTAGTAATTTCACAATCACGAATTCTATTCCACTGGGAGAAGAATGCTCTTTAATGTTTCGAAAAACTCGATGCAATATGTCAGTTTTGAGAATGCTTGCAACTGTATTTACCTACATTCCGCTACCCAAGTATGTACAGCAAAATGGAAAATATAAAACATTCCAATTTTAGAGAAAGCACGTAAATTTCCCCGTCATCTTCATCATCACTCCCATCAACCAATTTTACTTTATACAAAATAATGTAAAATTCCACCAGAAGCAATTTGTTTCTCGTGCCATTTCCTTCCCAGAAGGCTGGAAACCGACAAACAAGTTACATTCACAATACGTTGTATAAGAGAAATAGTGTTGCCTCCAACTGTGTCTGTACCTATGTACCTAGCTTTATATGCATAAATGGGAAAGCGTTAAAAGCAAAAAAAACAGTTTGGTACATGCACACACGTGTTTAAACAACACAAACACACACACACGTCGCTACTGGCACTACTGTCAGCATCATTCACTTTTGTTGTCGGTCCTTTTAAATAAAAACATTTTGCCCTTTATCTGGTTACATTTTTAGAAAGTAAAAAATTGCTGTGTGCACAAATAGTACATAATATAAAACATCATGTAAACTAGTGTAGCAAATGATATAAAAAATCATGATGAGTCACTTCCCCTTAAATAATAATGATAATAATAATAAAAAGCATGATGTCTACAAAAATCGTTACTAGATGTGTGCATCTGCACGCAGAAAAAGAAGGAGACATTTGAGTTGTTGGAACAGGATATAAAAATGTGAAATGTGACAGAATGAAAAATTTTTGGTGTTCACAACCACCCGCTCCCATACTGGAACTTTATCATCGTAACATCGTTCAAAGACATGTTCATGAGAACGTTGGTATGTATGTGTATTACGGAGACAAGACAATGCCCTTTTCTTACTTTCTCTTCCGCAGAGATTCAATTCTTATGGGAGCTATATCTTTGCTACAGATGAGCGGAACACGAAAATTGAGAAGCTCAAAAGATATAAAGAATATTTTTCATCTTCATGCATGACTTTAATGATATTACAATAAAAGCATTGCAGCGGATAGATTCGAAAACTCATTTTTCAGCTACAAACAATAATGTCCATAAATACAATGAAAACAAATTGCCAGATAACACAATTTAATAGCGAATAAACAATCTTGCTGAAAGGTAAGGTAACTCGATTTCAGTAAATTCAACCACATTGCTTCGAAAATATATTTTAAAGATGCTTTTTAAAAGTTGCTTCCAATTTTGAAAAAAAGTTCACATTTACTTACCGACTCGATTGCTTTATCCAGCCTGATAATCTCTTCTTGTAGCAAATGAAGCGTCCCAGTTTTACCTCGATGTCTGGCGAAGGCAGCGGCACACGCCCAGTGAATACTGTGAACCCATGATTCAAGCTCAACTTGACATGGAGCCTGCAAAGTAACATCAAAGAAAGTTTTAGTAAATATCAAAAACTTTTAAGCAAAAAAAGTGTCAAGTAAAAGTTGTTTGGATAATACACACACAATATATAGCAAGTAAACAATATACGCAACATTTTCCGTATTTCAAAGAACAATAAAAGAGAGGAAAAACAATTGGAAAGTGGAATTGCTCAAGTGAATCGAACCGGGAACGAGACAATCTTTCATCTTGTTTTTCCTGATAAAGCCAATTATGATAAAGTTGTATTTCTTGCAACAACACTTTTAGCAAGTAAACAATATACGCAACATTTTCCGTATTTCAAAGAACAATAAAAGAGAGGAAAAACAATTGGAAAGTGGAATTGCTCAAGTGAATCGAACCGGGAACGAGACAATCTCTCATCTTGTTTTTCCTGATAAAGCCAATTATGATAAAGTTGTATTTCTTGCAACAACGCTTTGATATTATAGGCACCAACTTTGGAAATTTTCTCCGACACAATTATTTCGGCTGTGAATTATATGTAAAAGTTTTAAGAGAAAGAAAAAACAATGATACAGGTACCTATACAACTCGCTGAAAATTGCGACAAAGTNTTAAGAGAAAGAAAAAACAATGATACAGGTACCTATACAACTCGCTGAAAATTGCGACAAAGTTGCTCGTAATTGTGCGTACATTATTAAGCCCCTAAGCAAAAAGACTAATTTTTCAATGTATTTATTTCGCATTAATTCCATTATAAACTTTGGTGCTGAATTTGGAGCATACTACCTAACACACTCTAATGAGCAACTATTACAGTATAAGAATAGGCGGAAATATAGAGAATAACAGATGTAATTATCATATAATTACTACATGATGTTAAATTTTTTTAATCATCTTCAATGTAGATACTTTTTCCTGCCGCATGATCTCCTGAAATAATAAATTTTCAGAGAATATTTCATCAAAAAATAAAAATTTGATGCTGCATGTGGCTCCTAATAGACTTCCAGTCTAAATAACCCATACTTTGGCTTGCAAAGGAAATTGAAAAAAGAAAAATCGCTGCCGGATTCCGCCTTCTTACAGCGAGTGATGAATACGGCGGAAAAGAAACAGGAAGGTAAATTAACTCTTTTTTCACCACATGCTCAATACAATACGTCTGCTTGCTCTGAGCTTTCGGTACCGCAGAGAGAATCCGCACGATATAAATTGTAGTACTACACATACCCACTCTCTTTCTTAAATTCATAAAACGAAAGTCAAAACGAGTCATGATGGTTCCACTACATAAACAAAGTAAAAAGACACACAACTACTATATTACTGTTTTTGACATAATCCAACACAGCTACCCTATCAAGGACGGAATTCAGATAGCAGAAATATCTTCTTGTCTATCTGCAAAAGTGCAATAGCTATGTTTCATACTAAACTCCAGTATGTATACACATACGACAACATATTATTTAGCTACTACGGAACAAGCGCAAACGGAATTCGTGACCTGAATATTGCGTATATAAGAAGAAAAAAGGATTTCTTTGCTCATATTCCTTTTTAATACCGAATATTTCCGTTTCTTTCATTCATTTGAAGAAAAGAGTAGCTAGATTAGTACGAAAAGACGAAAGATAATAATAGAATAAAAGTATCTTCTGGTTAAAACTAAAAGCTGGCTAGAAACACGATCTGTACGTCAATGAGCAGTAGCACATTAATTCTCCCGAAAAACAAGAAAAGTTACTTTTTTGGAATGTTATTCTTAACAAACTTTGCCATTAAGGTTGCTGCCATTCGTCCTTACCATCCAGAAAAAAAACATCCAATAAATAGATTCACCCAAGATGCGCACCTACATTCAAAAAACAGGACACATACCTACCCATCTAAGCATTATGCACTGCCCTGATTCTTTTATATTGTTTCGTTTTATTATTCCGGACGCCACATGACGTTCATTTAAAGATCAAATATAGTGCTGCAATTTTGTTTCATTCTTTCACGCTATATTGAAAACATTTTTTTGTCATACTTCGAAATGGCTGCGATATTGAAAGTCGGAATGAACTTCTGAACCTGAGGTGATTTCAAGGATACCAACTAGACTGGCTTCTAAATTGCTTAGAAAAAACAATGAAAACTAAAGTACTCAAGGTTAAAACTTTCTTTCAAAGAAGGTATTTCCCTCAATTTTCTACATGGTCGATAAAAATATACCTACATCTTCGGACTATTATAGGTTAGTTCTACATCTATTGATAAAACGCAAGATTGGTAAAACTAAAGTATTCTGGATTTTATCAGTTTTCCGTCAACTGATTTTATTCCAGCCTACGTGAGAACACCACTTT
>JAANSP010001599.1:0-14865 GCA_036850745.1 Homidia socia | reverse complement strand
ATAGAGCTAGTTATGATCCAAGGACAGATTCACTCCGAATTTCGTTATTGATACTTCCATCAGCTATCCTAGCATTCATATTTATGGATGGACGATCATTGGCAAGACATGGAATAATGCCCCGATTCAGGGAGTACTGTTGGACCTTTTCGATCCTCCTAGAGTCTGTGGCAATTCTTCCTCAACTGTTTCAACTACAAAAGACAGGTGAAGCCGAATCAATTACTACACACTATATTTTATGTCTGGGATTATATAGGTTTTTCTATCTTCTAAATTGGATGTATCGATGGATGGTCAATGAAAGTCCAGAGCCAATAGCAGTTGTAGCTGGATGCATTCAAACCATAATTTATTCAGACTTTTTCTGGGTATATTACAAACGAGTGTTTCTCGGGAGATCTTTTAAACTCCCAATCTAACCAATTCCGAGCAATTTTTCAATAAAACAATTGGGAAATTGATCAGTGACTAAAAAAATGAAACTCCCTATCCATCTACATAGAGGGGAGATCGTACAGGCGCTGAGTACCGTGGACGTTTTGATGATAGTTGGAGAAACTGGTAGTGGAAAGTCAACACAACTACCCAAATATATTTACGAGGCTTTTCTTTCCCAAAAAGATGCTGGAATGGTCGCTATAACACAACCAAGACGAATAGCTGCCATTTCCCTAGCTCGACGTGTTTCAAGAGAAATGAATACAGAACTGGGGAAGTTGGTTGGATATTCTGTCAGATTCAATGAAAAGAGTACGACCAGAACCAGGATCAAGTACTGCACTGATGGAATGTTGTTGAGAGAATTTTTGGTTTCTCCATTATTGGATCACTATGATTTCGTCTGTCTAGATGAAATCCATGAACGATCGATAAGAACAGATCTTTTGTTTGGTTTGCTGAAAAATGTGCAGAAAAGGAGGAACAAGAGAGGTAAACAACTCAAACTGGTCATTATGTCGGCTACAGTTAATTTTGACAAGTTTAAAGCATTTTTCCAGGATGTCGATTTCCAGCTAGTTCATGTAACCGGAAGACAGTATCCAGTAAGAATATTCTATACCACTGAACCAAAATCCAATTATATTGAAGCATGTATTTCCACGGTCATTCAGATTCATAATGAACATCCACCAGGTGATATTTTGGTGTTTCTAAGTGGGCAGGAAGAAATAGAAACGTGTTATCTCCGCATTTCTGATGAGATAGGCGATAGAAATCCGGTCAAAATTCTCCAGCTCTATTCTGCACTTTCATTATCCAAGCAGCAAGAAATATTTAAATCTGGTAATAAAGGAGCTAGGAAGATAATTTTGGCTACAAACATTGCAGAAACATCTTTAACGATTCCAAATGTCAGGTATGTTGTTGATACTGGGGTCGCCAAAACCAGAATGTATCATCACAAATTAAATCTTGAAAGTCTTGTGGTTGCACCCATTTCCAAAGTATCAGCCAAACAACGGTGCGGAAGGGCAGGAAGGCAGTGTGAGGGATTTTGTTATCGACTTTATCCAGAAGAAGCATATTTCAAACTGGATAATGACATTATTCCGGAAATTCTACGATCAAACATGACATTTGTTGTACTATTTATGAAAGCCTATGGAATCCGAGATGTTTTGGATTTTCCATACATTGATCCACCTCCAAAAATATCTTTGATCAATGCACTTGAAGAGCTATACCTGTTAAAGGCACTGGATGATTGTGGAAACTTGACCGAACTGGGGAAACAAATGGCCATGTTCCCTCTTGATCCCAAACTTTCCAGGGTATTAATGTGCTCCTTTGATTTCGGATGTACTGAGGAGGTATTGTCGATCATTTCCTTGTTGAGTGTCGAAAATTTATTTGTCGATAGGGATCAAGGTCAGTCAGAAGCGGAAGAGTTTAGAGATTCTACCGGAGACCACATGACACTACTTGGAATATACAATGCCTGCATATCCAGTCCAAGTTTGATTCAGAAACTTTCACTAAATAGAAGAGCATTTAAAGAAGGACTTTGTATCCGAAAGCAATTACTTGGGATGTGTGAGAAAAGACAAAAACCAGTTCCTATCTGTAACAACAATCCGGAAACAATACTCAGGTGTTTTATGATGGGATTTGTCTATAAAAATATGGCCATAGTCCAAAGAAACAAATCAATTTACAAAACGATTGCAGGTCAACAGACTGTACAAATCCACCCCACCAGCTCCTTATTTACCAAAAAACCGCATCTAGTTTTGTATCATGAATTGGTGTTTACAACAAAACCATATATGAAGGGAGTCAATCGAATTGAACCTATTTGGATGCAGATGGTTTGAGATTCAGTGGATAGTAAACTGACTTGTAGGCCATAGTTTTTGCCATGATTGAATCCATGTCCAACGTTCTTTGGGTCCAGTGTTCTAGATCGACTGGTGTTGAAGAGTCGTCAATAGATTCTTCATCAGAAGAGTCATTGGAATCTACAGGGACTACTTGGAGTTGAATAGACGGAGCTCCCTGGAGTGCTCGAATATGGGTCAAAACCTTTTCCAGTATACCGTCCAAATACTCCCGCGTATTTTGGTTGTGGAGCTTTGTAGGATTGGATTGACAGTCAAACAGTAATTTGAATTCAGGACCAAAATATTCCAAATGTGGAGATGTGACTGGAATGTCATTTTCCAAGTGTATATTGCATAGAATCCCGGTTTCATATGCCCACGCCCTGGAAACATTTCTCGGAGTATACCCGCCACCACCAAGTACCAACATTGGAATATTGAATGATTTGATGAATTGGACGCAATGCCCATGACCAGGAATTGACAAATTGAAACATCCCAGCCTATCCTTTTTCAAGGAATCAGCCCCACATTGTAAAACAATCACACCTGGATCGAATGTAAGAATCACTTCCCGAGTAATTGGCTGAAAAATATACTGGTAACTAGCATCATCAATTCCATCCATCAGGGGAACATTGACACTGAACCCGTTTCCCTTTCCAAATCCCGATTCCAAAAGAGAACCAGTTCCTGGGAAGAATCCATCCCCATATTTGTGAAAGGACAGAGTCAACACCCTATCGCTGTGATAAAAGGCTTCCTGGACCCCGTCACCGTGATGAACGTCAATGTCAATGTACAGTACTCGAGGATAAAACCTCAAGAGTTCAATGATTGAAAGTATTATATCGTTAATATAACAAAATCCAGATGCCTCTGATCGCTTTGCATGATGCAATCCTCCACTCCAATTAATCGAGATATCTGCTGTTCCGTTGGTCAAGTATTTGACTGCATCTAGTGAAGATCCGGTGTAGAGTGAACAAAACGTATATAATCCCTCAAAAAGAGGACAGTCATCACCAATATTAAATGTCTTTCCAAGCTGCTGGAGACATGAAATGGTTTCATAATTGGAAACTTTGGAGAGGAAATCAATGTATTCTTCACTATGGAATTTAAGAAAATCGGATCTACATGCAGGACGACCCCTGAAACATGACATATAATCCATCAATCCGTAATGAAAAACCAAGTCATGTGTAAGAGCAAGACGGTATGGTTTCATTGGATGACCGGATCCATAATGATAATATCCGGCAGATGGTTCATAAATGTAGACTATGGACTGATGAAATCGGTCTGAGAAGAGAATATCATCTCTTGCAAAATAATCATCCGATACAAAAGAATGCGAGTTGAATCTCATTTTTTATTTCGCATTATCGATGTGAGGTGAAGGTTTGGATGTGTTGAACATTCAAGGAAACAAAGTTAGGAAAGCATGGTTAGAAGCGTATATTGAAACCCGAGTTGGATTGGTAAAGTTGGAAAAGACCGTAAATCAGTTTTTGTACAATTATGAACAAGAGGAAAAGAGGCCGAGAGTTGATTTACAGGAAGAAGAGGATGGGTTTATCCAGGTGAAAAGAAAAAAGGCCAAGATGGCAAGTAAGAAACAAAAGAATGGAGAGACACAAACAGTAGATGATTTCTACCGGTTCCAGATTAGGGAAAAGAAATTGATCCAACTAAGAGAGCTTCGGGCCAGATTTGAAGAGGACAAGAAACGGATAGCCAAGATTCGAGAATCAAGGAAATTCAAAGGTTTTTGATATGAAGAGCACGGAATTAAAAAAATGGGTGGATTTAAAGGGATATCACAAGAACAAGATGGAAGATTCAAGGACAAGCAAGAAGAGTTGTTGAGAAACACAGTGTTTCCAGTTGAATATGAAACCAGAATTAGGGTGACAAAGGTTAATGTTGAGGCCATTAAACCATGGATCAAGAAAAAGGTTGAAGAATATTTGGGATTTGAGGATGAAGTTTTGGCCAACCTAATTGTCAATATGCTTGCAACAGAAATGGACCCTCGAATTATGCAGATCAATTTGACAGGATTTTTGGAAAGGAATACGGTGGAGTTTATGGCAAAATTATGGAACTTGTTAATTGAAGCACAAGATACTATTTCAGGGGTTCCACAATCTCTAGAACCGGATTCTCGGGTAGATTTGAAAGACACATCTCTAGGCAGACCGTCTAAAACATTGGACTCGGAAAAAAGCCATCAGTCAGAAAACCAAAGGCACAGATCGCCTAGAAGATATAAAAGATCACGATCTTGTTCTTTCGACAGAGATGAATGGTACTTGGATAAAGAAGAAAAACGATTGAGAGAAAAATGTCTGAGGTCCATGAGAGACAGATACAGAAGACGTATTTAATAAAGCACAAACCCACTCGTAGTTGCGCAGAAATGATACCTACCACAGTTTATATTTCTGGAGAGGTAGGATCTGATGAATATGGAACGGGAACGGCAGACTCGCCATTTTCCACGTTGTGTGGAGCCGTCACCAAATGCGGAGGGGCTGAGATATTCCCAAGACTGAGGGAATTTACCTTTATGGAGAAAAGGGAGAACGGATACGAACCGGTACCAATATCCAGGCTCCAAAAGATCAAAAATCTGGTCAAGAAGAGTGAACGACAAACAAGTCATAAGCCGAATGAGTCGACATTCCGAGACGTAAATATGGCGATTTCGGAAGATTTGACGCTTCCTCAGGCCATAGCCACCAAAATACGAGATTGCGGAAAATATATTGGAAAAAGAATCAAAGTATCTGGATGGGTTCAACACAAGAGACAGCAGGGAAAGAGTATTATGTTTCTTACTATCCGAGACGGAACTGGGTACCTTCAATGTGTCTTGCAAAACGAGACATGTCAAACACGGGATGCTATGGATTTGATGCTAGAATCAGCCGCCGTTGTTTTCGGAATGCTACAGCCAATCCCAGATGGGAAAATGGCACCCGGAGGATATGAGTTGCATGTGGACTATTGGAAGGTAATTGGAAAAGCACCTGGAGGGATTGATGCGTTTGAAAATAAGCTGAACAAGGAATCCAATCCCAAGATTCTTTTCGATAATCGACACTTGGTTCACCGAGGGGAAACGGCATCCAAAATTGTCAAGTTGCGGTCAGTAACCCTAGGAGCATTTCGGAAACATTATGAAGAACAAGGATATTACGAAATCATAGCACCACACATTGTCCAAACCCAAGTAGAAGGTGGATCCACCTTGTTCAAATTAGATTATTTTGGAGAAGAAGCATATCTTACACAGTCCTCGCAATTATATCTTGAAACACTTTGCCCAGCAGTGGGCGATGTGTATTGCATCCAAGCATCATTTAGGGCAGAAAAGTCTCGAACTCGGAGACACTTGAGCGAATATACACATATAGAAGCCGAATGTCCATTCATAACATTTGATGATTTATTGAACCGAATCGAAGCTCTTGTTTGTGATGTAATTCAAAGGGTTCTCCAATCACCATACGGAAAATATGTTTGGGATTTGAATCCAGAATTCAGGACACCAAAAAGACCTTTCAAGAGGATGGACTATTCTGATGCTATTCAATGGTTAAAGGATCATCAGATAACTAAAGACGATGGAACGTATTATGAATTTGGAGATGATATACCAGAAAAGCCAGAGAGGGAAATGACGGATCAGATCAATGAACCGATATTCCTTTGTCGGTTTCCAGCAGAAATCAAATCATTCTATATGCAGCGAGATGGTAACAATCCAGAACTGACGGAATCGTGTGATCTTCTTCTCCCGGGAGTAGGTGAGATTGTCGGTGGATCAATGAGATCAATCCAAGAAGTCGAACTTTTGGACGGGTTCAAGAAAGAAGGAATAGATCCGCGGCCCTATTACTGGTTCCTAGACCTTCGCAGATACGGAACATTTCCTCATGGAGGATATGGAATCGGATTTGAAAGGTTCTTGGCATGGATGTTGAAAAGGGATCACATCAAGGAAGTTTGCGTCTATCCTCGATACATAGGCAGATGCACTCCTTGAATGCACTCCCTGAAACTTCAAATCACTAAAATCTACTTTTATTGTTTTGCACTACGTTCCTGAGGTACAGGTGTGCCACCAGCTGCATTTGCCGACTCTCCTGCTTGTCCACCAATGGCTTGGGATCCATCAGTTCCATTCTTGTGGTCCGCCGATGGAATGTTCTCCCCTTTTAGTCCTTCTAAAATCTTGTTAAATGCTCCTGTACATATACTTGAAGACTGGGTTCCTTTGCTTTTAGGAGGTGAATTGGCCTGATCAGATGGACCAGCTGATGTCGCATTTGATCCCGATAGAGGTTGCTGACCAGATGGTAGGCCATTAACCTGCTTAGGTGTTGGTGGATTAGATATAGGATCTGACTGGATAACCGAACAGCCCCAAAGACTCGAAACAATCAATACATATCCTAGAAATCGCATTTCTCTTGCAGAGGAAGCACATTCTTGTTAAATACTACAGGGATTCTTGCCATTTGTTTTCCTCATGTCCAATTGATTTGGAGATTTTGCGATTCTATAGTTAGTAGAATCTCTGGTCGGTCAACGATAATCATCTGACCAATTGTTTTGACTCTTTTCGGTTTACAGGGCCAACCAGGTTTCGGAACAGCCGACGTTCTCGCAATTGTAGAATCCGGACATCTTCAATAGCAAATTCCACGATGGGTCTGTGTTGATTTGTGAACATTTTGGGATGATTATTCATTTGACGCAGACAATGTAAAGCATCTTGGTGGTTTTCAAATTCAACAAATCCATAGCTCATCAACGATTTACGTGATCCCACTTCGTTACTGACAATTTTGACTTGTTTCAACCGGATCCTGCTGGTGTTCGAAACTCCTTGTGCTTGCCTATACTCATTGACAGCAGAAACTGCCATCTTTCCAAGTATCTTTTTATCCACAGTGGATGGAATGTTCCTGATCAACAACCTCTTGGTCGAAACATGATGATTTGGATTCTTCAGCTGCAAAAGGCGTTGCTTTTTTGATCGTATTCGTTTTTCGTGATCAGAATGTGACATTCCCCTCGATTCTTTCGATTTGATATCTATAGCCCCCTCTTCAACTAGATACAAGTTTCTCTTATCCATTTTGTCGGGTTGAGTCATCCGGTTCTTGAGCTCAGTCCGACTTTGGGCAACCATGACCTTGATAGGCTTCCCTTTAATCACCCATGACCCTTGGGAAAGAACTGAATTCATCGCGATGGTTCCCGATCCATCATTGACAAAACCCGGTATGTGATTGGTTGAATCTAGATTGGCCAAACACTCCTGGAACCCGGTTTCTTCCCTGTAACATATAAATCCACTTCCTCTACTTGTTCCTTGCTCATCAAGCACTAATTTGACATATTTTACCGGTCCAAATTTCTTGAATACATCGTGCAGATCACTTTCCGTCGCATCCAAATGTAAATTGGTGACGAAAAACGTGTTCCTAGGCTCATCAAACTCTTTTTTAGACGATCCATCTTTCGGTTTAGAACAATTTTCTGGCACTTCTATTTGGTCATCAACATTAGGAGACGATTCATCCTGCAATGTTTCAGTGTACATGGTTTTGCTCAATGTAAAATCAATCACGATAATTCTACCTTGAAATATAGTGTTGTTCAACTCCTCCATAGCTTTCAATGCTTCTTTCCTCTCCACAAACTGTACAAATGCAAATCCTTCTAGTCTTCCATCGGGTTTTCTAGGCAATTGAATTTCATCTATTGTGCCATATTTGGAAAATAATTCATTGAGTAATTCGTATGTGCATTTAAACGACACATTTCTAACGATTAACCTATGTGCTTTGATCCCATGCTTCGTTTCTCGTTTGGCCTTCTTTCCTTTTCTATCATGATGGGTCTCTTTGCCAACAACGTTCTTCTTCTTGGCTGACTCAATCATTAGCTTTCTGGATTTGAATCGTTTGTTTCCTAAATGGCGTATGGCCTTTTCCGCATCCAAAACCAAAGTAAATGTCACAAATCCATATCCCTGAGATGTATTGTTCTTTTCTACTACAAAACATCTTTCCACAGATCCAATTTCTGAAAATAGTTTCTCTAATTCTTGACTGGTGGTATCAGGCGATAAATTCCTAACAAACAATGTACTGGAACTGGTTTCCATTCCTTTTTTATTTACTAGCAGAATTTACTAGCAGAATTGCTAGGCAATTCTGAGAGTCAAACAATTCTGAGAGTCAAACAATTCTGACAGCCAAACAATTGGTTGGGAAATATGTGGAATTCACCAATAGGTCTCGAAACTGTTCTATATATTGAATTGTTTTTGTTGGCAGAATTCCACAGGAATTCTGATAGTCAAAAAATGGAAAGCGTCCGTCGTAGGAAATCTATTGACAAATCTCAGATCCTGGAAACTAATGTCAAGACACTTTTGACCTTGACAGATCGGAAACTGGATTCGAATCGACCGACTCTTAATCGTGGATATGTTTGCCTGGGACTAATTCTACTCACAGGTACATTTCTACTTTTGGTTGCTTTGGATAGGTTTCCAATGAAGGATGTTTCCTGTCTGCAAAATGTCTTTTTTGATCTATCATGCAAATCTCACAGTTGGCTATTGGTCTCTTTTGGTTTTGGATGGATCCTATTTTTTATGGGCTTGGCAGCACTATTCAAATGCTTTGGTTTGAGAAACCGATCTAGCACGTACAATTCTACATTCAAACATATAGGATGGGCCATTATCATATTCAGTACCCTGCCAATGTCAAAATGGATTCTAAACTGCACATATTTGGATGCACTAGATGATCGTTGGCAATTCTATATTCATAGAACAATTGTTTTTATTATTTCATGTCTTGTAACTGTTTTGCTAAAACAATCATTGATCCAGAAAATCTCGCAGTTATATCACCAAGCTTACTACTTGGAAAGGATTGACAACAATAACGACTCATTAGACATTGTTTCCAGGCTAAAGGAATTCGCTTTTGACAGGTTGGGAGTCTCTACCACTGTTCAAAAAAGATATGAAGAAATGGATTTTTTGTTGGACTCGGAAACTCGAAATCTAAAACCAAAGGACCTTGAGCAAGATTCTATCGATCTCGCACAGATAATTTTTACGGCGCTCAAAACATTCAATTCTGGCGAAACAATTCAGCCTAGTGATTTTTTCGAAGTGTTTTCAAGGGAACAGGCTTCATCTGCATTTAACAAGGTTGATCGAGATGGAAATGGAGATTTAACGTTGGAGGAAATGCAAGACTTTGTTTGTCAGGCATACAAACAAAAATATGATTTGACTAGATCATTACTTGAAAACGAAAATATAATCAAACAATTGGAACTGGGGTTCAACGTTCTTGTGGTTTTGGCCTTTGCCACCCTTTTCTGCTTGATTTTTGGATTGTCCACAAATTTTCTAACAACAATAGGAACTGTGCTTCTGACGTTGGGGTTTCTACTTAGTCCCTTGGCAGTGTCCATGTTCAATTCGATCATTTTTATATTCTTCAAACACCCTTATGATCTTGGTGACTGTGTATGCATAGACAATGAATATAGGATTGTCAATGATATTGGAGTTTTGACAACCACCTTTATTGACCAGCGTGGAGAGTTGATCTATGCACCAAATACTGTTCTAATGGGCAAGGAAATTAAAAACATCCAAAGATCAACCAACAAGAAAGAAGAACTTGTTTTGAACATTCCGTCATTGATTACAACCAAGAAACTAGTGGAATTCAGAGAAGCCTTGGCCAATTATGTCAAGCAAAAAAGTCGTAGTTTCATATATTCAGACAGTTTTTTCGATATAGATACTGTAAACTTTGATACAATTCGTGTCGTAATCCGATTGGAATACAAGTCCAGTCAACAAGACTACCTTGCAAAGAGAAATGAATTGAACAAGTTCATTTTGGACAGACTCAAATTGATATCTTGAGATTGATTTATTTGTCTTTAATGGCCAAAATATCGGAATTTGATTCGATTGATTCAATATTTTTACCCATTGAGACAAATCTAGACCGAGCAACCACAAAAAAGACGTTAGATAAGAACAAGATCAAAAAGACAGAAACAATAGCAAACACCATGGTTCGATATGAAATGGGTTCAATAAAGCTGTTTAGGATTTCTGCAAATGTTTCGGCCGATACTTTGGCCCTACCAACTGAAATAGGGTCTCCATTCATACAATATTCCCATCCTCTACATAGCTTTTCCATTACCGGAACTCGTGATTCGGGTGGGTCACAATGGTTCTCGTAGTAATTTTTCCTACACTCTTCGATTTCAATCTCCATTTCGCTAATCAAACGATCCACTTTGATGTCGATATCTGTCTGTATGGTTCTAATCGATTGATAAACCAAATATAGAAATATCCCTAGAATACTCAGATTGAATGCCAGCTGAACATATCCCATGAATATGTACGGCATAAATAGCTGCTTGGATCTCTGTTTTGGATCCTGATTTTCAATTCTTGCTCGTGGGGTATGGACTCGTTTTGGCGGACGAATCATTCTAAATGGTGACTGGTGTTTGAGATACCGGATTCTCCGTGGAGTCTCGGTCGGTGTAGATACAATTGGCTTGTCTTGATTGGATAGACTCTCTTTGTTTTCATTTTTGTCCAAGAATGACGATCTTTTCGAATATGGAGATCTGGTCCATTCCATCAGTCCTGTTTTTTCTCTTTCCATTATTTTCAAAAAATGATCTACCATTGAATAAACCATTTTTGGACCTTTATCGCGGATCAATTTTCATAAGGATATCCACCACCCTATTATTGGTCTATATCTTTACGAATGGAATCTCCGTGTTGTATAAAGTACAATCAAGTCCTGGACCTTTATCTCTGTAATGCACGTTGGAATTGTCTTTGTATTGTACATCAAAACATTGGTAACTACATTGGGATTGGATCCTGGATCTCAAGTATCAGATAGATCGTTGGTCACATCTTCCAAAGATATTGTCTCAGATACTATTGTGATGAAAAGAAAAGCTCTGAATGAACCTTTGTGGGAAATCTTAAGAGATCCTCGAGGAGGTCGTCCGTTTCCATTTACCATTAAATATCGTTTATCTAACAGCACTCTTTGTAAAACAGGAACCGGTGAATATGAGGTTGCAATGAATGACAATTATGAATCATGTACAAGACTGGCCAAGCCGTTACTCGACGATCTAGTAAATGTCGCACTTCCACATAGTCATTTTATGAACAACAAGAATCAATCTCGACCTCCAGCTATTCAATGTTTCGAAAAGAACTTTATCATGACACCTCTACTTGTTCGACATGTTGATCCAATTCATTTTATATTCAACGATTCATTCAGTAATGTAATTGTTTCGTTTGAAAAAGAATTCTATGTCTGGGATTGCGAAGATGGTGTTTTCTATAGTCATTTATTTCATTCCAATTCATTCAAATTAACAATCCCAGCCCATGGAAACAATTTTACCATTACAAAGCAAAATGACATTCTAGTTTATAGTGGAGGGACCAATGACCATAAAATGGACAATCTCAAGTTCCCGGAATTAAATATAGAGCATGGGATCATTTCCATGTACAACTATGAGGGATTGGGTACTTTGGACACTGCACCTCCAGAGGAAAAGGAAATGTACAAGAAAATTGATTTCAATGTCTCTAAAAATGCTCTGGATCTGATGCTTTATCTACAAAATGACTACACGGCTTCTTCGCTTCTTGATATCTTTATCGAGAAATCTGCTGCGCCATTGCATAAATCCAACGAATATATTTTGGAGCCAGCAAATCAATGGGTTCGGATGAGTAACACCCAGGTGCCAGGAGGTGCTAGATTCCTTTCCTATAGAAAACTACATGAATTGGAGCTGTCTGCCGAACAAAATAGGGATTATCAAAATAGACAATTGCATGGAAACGGGCAGGGAATATATGAAGTTGTTTGTTCAAATAACCAAATTGTGGGATTTCGTGCTTCACTAAGAGATCTTGTGGAAACAAAAAATGTATTCAAAAATGGGTATTTTGTTGTTCCCGAACCAAAACTGAATAGGGGATGTTTCCTCAAATTCCCCCATCATGCCTTTGTATGCTCGGATCGGGTTTACACATTTACAAGAGCAATTGTCGAATACCATGTTCAAGATGTTAATCCATTGGTTTTCGTCCATAAGGGTATAAAATACCGATTTTCTCATAACGAAGACGCTATTATCATAAACGTTATCCAGACGCTCTTTCAATCTGGTCCGTTCAAACTCACAATCTCTAGTCTCAATGACAAGTATCCATTAACCATCAAACGAGAAGCTGTAGATAAACCAATTCAGTTGTTTGGCGGAATCAAAATCAAAAAAGATTCGGATTCGGATCAAGTATCCAACCATCTATCCAAAATAGCTGCTTCGGTAAAGAAACAAATTTTAGTAGGAAAATACTTGCATAGTCTGAAACCAGTCATGGTCAAAAAACTGTCGCTGGAATACATTCAAATTCTCAAATATCTAGCCAATTTTGCAGAGTTGAAAGATATTCTATCTGTCCAAATCCAATAAATTTACCGCTTCTTTGCGAGTTTTAGTTTCTCAAGATCCAATTCATTCACGTTGTAGTAATGGGGTGCAATCTCCAGCAGCCATGGGGGCGAAACCTCAATACATTGTCTCATATATTCCTTGGAAGTAAGTACCAATTCGTGATAAACAATCCACTTGGAAGGTGGATTATTGTCGAACAAACTTGATCCTGGATGGATGTACATTATCTGGCGTGTTCTAATATTTCTGTATCCATTTCCAGATCGATCCAGTCGGGCCAAATGTCCAAAATATCCCGAACAAATGGCTTTTCTTATAGACACAGTGTCATGAATGTTTGATAACAACTCTATACCTACCCTTTCCATCAATTTGGATATTTGTTCCCTAATATCTCTGGCTCTTCTCAAGCTCCTGATCTGTACAAAGTTATCATGACACCATCGAGTGGAATATCCTGACTCTACCCATTCATTCCACACATTGAGTAGTGTCAGATGATCTCCCATTCGGAAAAAATTCTTGATACGCGTATCAGCAACAGACTTCTTATCCTTTGGTCTATAGAAAAGACTGTTTTGAATTGACAGCATGGCACAAATAGTCAAAATTTCTTCGGAGCATCGGTAGTCCACTGATGCCATGATCATCTTGGACATCATGGGGTCCATGGGAAATTCGGCCATTCTTCTTCCTGTTTTAGTCAATTCTCCCTTACTGTTCAATCCCCTCAACGCATATAACAATTCCAAAGACTTGATGAGTACTTCCTTGGATGGCGGATCTGGAAAATCAAAATTGAGTAAATTGTTAATTCCTAGGCTTTTGAGTAACAACACTGTGGATGAAAGATCACTTCTTCGGATTTCTGGAACAATATCATTCTCTAGTTCGTGTTCATACGCCCAGCTGGTATACAATCTAAAACATTTCCCAGGCCCCGTCCTTCCTGCTCTTCCGGCTCTTTGGTTTGCGGATGATTTCGAACATGGTATAACCACCAGAGATTCCATTCCTGTTCTAGGATTAAATGTCTTTTGTTTTACCAATCCGGGGTCTACTACAAATACTATTCCATCAACAGTAATTGAAGTTTCGGCAATATTGGTTGCAAGAACCACTTTTCTGGTTCCTTCTGGAGTGGGTCTGAATATATTCACCTGCATGTCAGATGGCAGTGAGGAATAGATTGGCGCAATTATCAATTCCTTCATTTTGGTCCCTAACGATTTGGATATTTCACCCAATAACTCGGAAACCAATTCTATTTCCTCTTGTCCTGTCAAAAACACCAAAATGTCTCCTTTAGGCTGACTCAGATGGATCTGCATAACTGTCAAAACTGCTGCATGGACATAATCAGATTCGGGAACAATCGTATAATAAATTTCAACTGGATATCTTCTTCCTGGTATATTAAATATTGGTACATTGTCAAAATATCTTGAAAACTTGTCTGCATCCAACGTAGCACTCGATATCAGTACTTTCAAATCCATTCGAAATCTGGACAGATCCTTGACCAGACTCAGCAAAATGTCGGTATGAATAGTTCTTTCATGTGCCTCATCGATAATAATCACTGAATAGCTCTTCAGGTCCGGCTCTTTTAGAAATTCTCGGATCAAAACCCCGTCTGTCATGTATTTTATTACAGTATTCTCGTTTGTACAATCTTCAAACCTAATTGAATATCCAACCGCCTGTCCCAATTTCGTTTCCATTTCTTCGCTAACTCTTCTAGCCACACTCATTGCCGCAACTCTTCTTGGTTGAGTACATCCTATCTTTCTCCTGTCCGAGCAATATCCTTGCTGGTACAAATATTGAGGTAATTGTGTGGTCTTACCGGATCCTGTCTCTCCTACAACAATCACTACTGAATACTTTTCAATGGCTTCAATCAATTCTTCTTTGAATAAAAATATAGGTAGATTCTGCCGGCTCT
>JAANSP010001598.1:0-14871 GCA_036850745.1 Homidia socia | reverse complement strand
AAGTAAAGAAATTATTGAAGTGTAAAATTTGTGGTCGTTGTTAGTGGTCAGTGGTCGTATGTATTATATGTCCTTATGCAACATTCCAGTTCCAGAAACGGAATAACACAGCATTCATCAATAAAGGTAACTTTCTGAGTCTGAGGAGCACAAATAAAAACGTTCAGATATTTTGTAAAAGACAAATGAACACTTGACTTGGGCAAAAGTAAAACAAGGCTACCAAAAAAATGAGTAAGATAAACGAAAGAATAAGGCATAAATGTTTCTTTTGAACCTGTGCTTGAGTTGAGAAAGAAACCAGGGGACATTTCGTGTGTGGTCTGTGCATTTAAAGAATTGCTGGTCGCAGTCGAATTGAGGAGCATTGTTACAGTGGTACAATGGCTTCCCGTGCTAATGCGTTTTTCAAACAGTACCCGATAGTCAAAGGGATGGCGACTTACGCCGTCTTATGGCCGACATCAAATATATGCCAACAAGCTATAAAAGGTCGTCGTGAGAACTTTGATTTAGCGCAAGCGGCTAGGTTTTGTGTGTTTGGTACTTTCTGTGTCGCACCTTCTGTATATGCATGGGTGAAAATAGCAGGGCGTTTGGTGCCTGGAAATACTTTCAAAGTTGCTGTTACAAAGGTATAATACTATTTTCAATGCTAAATTATATGTGCCAATAATTCATTTAGAGCAATGCAATGCTGCTTATTTAGGCACCAACAAGACTCATAAATGCGTTCGATCGGTAATATTTGTTTTGTATTGTATTACGTACTGTTTTACATAGGCGCTTGTTGAACAGGTCTTGTTCGCTCCATATGCAATTACACTTTTCTATACGGGCATGACGCTACTAGAAAATAAATCATTGGAGGATGCAAAGGATGAGGTGAAAGCAAAGTTTTGGCAAACATACAGGGTGGGTAGAGAAGTCATGAATTTTTCAAAGTAATTTTCGGGAGAATCTGGACAATTCATANATCATTGGAGGATGCAAAGGATGAGGTGAAAGCAAAGTTTTGGCAAACATACAGGGTGGGTAGAGAAGTCATGAATTTTTCAAAGTAATTTTCGGGAGAATCTGGACAATTCATATTTGAAATGTTTTTGTTTGATTACAGACTGGATTCTGCATTTGGCCAATTGTACAAACAATAAATTTTTCATATGTTAAGGAAAGAAATAGGGTTCCGGTCACAAGTGTTGTTAGCTTCTTTTGGACAGTATTCCTTTCATACATGAAGCAACTCGAAAGCAATAAAGTGACACCAAAGTCTAGTGCTTAAAAAAATTTGACGTTAAATTTTATGCAATCTCAATATGTATTTGTAGTGATGATAGTGAATATACTTACAAATCATCAGAAATCAGAAAATACTGTCATATTTTTTATTGTAGTGTTTTGGAATCTCGAGGCTTATAAATATTATCATAGGGTTCTGCACTATCATTAAAGATGAATTAATCAGTAATCTAAAGGATCAAAATCATAAAATACAAAAATATCATTTATTAGAAGAGTTGTATGTTTTAATTAAGTCATATGTCACGTCAGTACATTGTCATTGTCATATTCTTTTTCTCCTGTTCAAAATATGAGAGATTAAAATGGATTAAAAAGATTTGGTTTATTTTGACTGGTCGTCTACGTCTACAAACCTGGCTGGGCGTGTAACTAAAAACAGTACTAGATATTGCCAGGAGTTGTGGCTTTCACTCATTCTCTCTTTGGCATTGCTGACTCGGCCTCTGAAGTCAAAACATTGGAACGCCACGAATATCGGAGGGATTAATGCTCAGGTGCGTTCAAAGGTTATAAATCCACTAAAAACGATTTTGAAAGTTGTCAATTTCTCGGGTTATTTTTCACATTATGTCTAGCAACAAAATTCCACTACACTTCTCACGTCACACTACACAAGATTCATGGTGTTTTCCACGATAAGCGGGTTGGCTACATGAACCTGAACCCGAGAAATAGGGAAACCCACAATGTTCAAAATTTTTTGTACAAAATTAGAGCAGTTATTCTTACGGTAGTGTGGTAGAGTTTAGAATGGGCTCGCGTGTTCATGCGTTTTTCAAAAAGTACCCGATATGCTCAGGGATGGTAATGTATGCGGTGTTATGGCCAACGTCAAATATTTGCCAACAAGTCATACAAGGTCGTCGTGAGAACTTTGATTTAGTGCAAGCGGCTAGGTTTTTTCTGTTTGGTACTTTCTTTGTTGCTCCTACTCAGTATGCATGGGTGAAAATAGCTGGTCGTTTGGTGCCTGGAAATACTTTCAGAGTTGCTGTTACAAAGGTACACATTGTTAATACAAAATATGTGTCAAGTCAATCAATTTATGCAGCTCGCGTATTAAGGCACCGACAAAACTCATTTCCAAATATAATTACGTCATGTTTTACACAGGCACTTCTTGAACAAGCCTTGTTCGCTCCATACGCAATTACATGTTTCTATATGGGCATGACACTACTAGAAAACAAATCATTGGAGGATGCAAAGGATGAGGTGAAGTCAAAGTTTTGGAAAACATACACGTGTAGAGAAATCATGAATTTATCAAAGCAATTTTCGGCAGAATCTAAACAACTCATATATGTATGGTTTTTATTATTCTCATAGTATTATGATTTTCATTCAATTACAGACCAGAATGTGTATTTGGCCAATGGCTCAAACATTAAATTTTTTATATGTAAAGGAAAGAAATAGAGTACCGGTCACAAGTGTTGTTAGCTTCTTTTGGACAGTATTCCTTTCATACATGAAGCAACTCGAAAGCAATAATGTGAAAGTCTAGGCCCTAAATTTTATGCAATCATAATATTATGTAATCACTGACAATGGAAATATTTAAATCGGCAATAAATTATTTGCATTTTTTATCCTCAAGTATTCATTATTGAAGAGAATTGGACTAGGGAAGTTTGCTTAAAATATGCGTAAGCACTTACCAACAACAGTTTTTAATTATGTTGGGTTGGACTATAATAATTAAATTATAACAACGATCCAAAATCATAAATGCTATAATACTTACTACAATGTGCAGTGCACAGCTTGAAAACTTATGACTAGATAATTCGCTCTTTTTGGTCCACCCTGGATGTATGTACCTATATCTTTATTCATTTTTTAAATGTCAAAATTTTAATGATTTTTATCGGGTTGTATTTACAACATGCAACCATTGTTGCTCAACGGAAGAAAGAGAAATCTCAACAAGAACGCATTAATGATGGGCTATTTTTTACGGAAACCTTCGATACAAATTTGTTTTACGCCCATGATTCCATATTCCATTCCATTTTGGCTGAAAAACTCCATAATATTGTCAAATACATTTAATTCATACATAGAAATTTATTGCGTTGAAATGTGTCTATGTGCTTTCTTACTGAGTGCATAGTTTCCCTATACAAAATTTTAGTAATGGAATTTGAACATGTCTCAGGTAAAAAGCCTGCCAGCGATCCTTCCGAAGAATTACCCACTGGTAACCAAACCGAACAGCAAATGTTTGCTAGCATGAAATCAGTGCAACCCAAATTAGTGGTGACCTTGGTCAGACAGTAAGTATTTACATATCTAGTCCCTAATTTGGCCACCAAATATGTATACAAAATTCTATTCCCGAGTTGTTAAAACTGATAAATCTTTCATGCTAAACAGTGGCGAGACGTTTCTAAATGTTCAGAGAGTTATGCAAGGTCATTCCGACGCTTGTCTTTCACAAATTGGTATGGATCAGGTTTGTAACAATTTTATAAATTAATATCAGTTTAAATAAAACGATTTGTCCAGTATGCACTTCTAAATCCCAACTATAAAAATTATTTTGATCTATTTTAATAGGCAACAAAACTGGGAAAGTACCTGAACGGCAAAGTAAAATTCTCCAAGGCCTATTCTAGCGACCTCCAAAGAGCATATAACACGGCCAATCTGATACTTAATGAGGCTAGCAGTACTACTCCGACCGTAATGAAAGACGTAAAACTTCGTGAACGTGTAAGAAGAAATTTTAAATTCCTACTCAATTGGAGTAACCAAACTTTGTGCACGCTTTATGGAAAGATTGTTTTTGTAGTGTTACGGTGACGCAGAAGGGAAACCATTTGTTGAATTCGTTGAGCGAGCAGAGAAAGCAAATCTTAGCATCAGTGAATTTATTCCTGCCGGAGCTGAATCCCCTGAGGAGCTTCGTCAACGGGTGGCAGAGTTTTTCGACGTATGTTGCTAGACCGACTTTTAGACATCATAATCTCTAGATACATGCAATATCAAAAATAAGGCCCCAATGCAATTATCTAAAGGTTTTTGTTCCACTATTCCACCAGAAACTGTGCGAGTTATCTCAAAATACTACATTTGAAGACAACAACATTTTGGTTGTTTCGCATGGAGGTTGGATACAATCCCTAATGAGATATCTCAATGGTAGCCCAGAAAAGTACAAATTGAACAACTTTTCTCCCTCAGAGGCTATAAGAATTCATCACAATACAGCAGTGACTGTAATGCACATTTCAACAATGTCAGAGCAGGCCAACAACGGACTTAAATACGAAGTAGAATTCGTAAAAATTAATAACACTGACCATTTAAATTAAATGTTGGTACCAAAATTATTGTGACTACCAGTGTTCCGAGACAATAAACTATATTTTAAATAACTTTTACCAACTTAAATTATGATGATAATCCTTTTGTCAGTCTTAATAAGTCTGTCATAGTCAGTCCTTCTCCAAGTGGAATTCCATATCCATTTGACAATCCACTGGAATTTGATGGTGTAACACAGTCTTGGGTAACTTCTTTTCGTAACACCTTGTCTATATCCAACAACGGACTTAAATACGAAGTAGAATTCGTTAAAATTAATAACACTGACCATTTAAATTAAATGTTGGTAACAAAATTGTTGTGACTATCAGTGTTCGAGACAATAAACTATTTTAAATAAACTTTTACCAATTTAAATTATGATAATAATCCTTTTGTCAGTCTTAATAAGTCTTTCATAGTCAGTCCTTCTCCAAGTGGAATTCCATATCCATTTGACAATCCACTGGAATTTGATGGTGTAACACAGTCTTGGGTAACTTCTTTTCGTAACACCTTGTCTATATCCACGCAGCTGAAAAATGCTACTGACTGTAGCGAAAATAAAAGTAAAACATTATTTCAGTTTTTAAATGTATAAATGACATCAAGAAATAGAAGCAGGAGCGCTATTGATACTTATCCTATCCAGACAATCTTACGGTAAGATTCTTACCATGGGAAGGTCTCTCATTCCCAATTGATGAGCACAAAAGGAGCGTGTCAATAAATTTGTAATTTGCAGCGCAAGTGCTGCACGATATCTGTCTTCTGCACTTACAATGTACCTAATCTGCAAAACAATAGAAATGGGAACCATTAAGAAACAATACTACGCTTGTATTTCATTATCATTACAGCGAAATGAAAATAATGTTTATGGCTTACTTCATCGTGCACACTGATGGAAAAGCGAGCGTTAATATGGTACTTTTCAATCAACCATTTCATACAAGTGAGCATTAAATGCAGGTAGTCCACAGCTGAACTTTGAACCACCCAATTTACTCGGCTAGTCATAAACTATTTTACAAAACAACAGTTGGATAAACTTTACATGACAAGGTTAAGCTTTTTCTCCCTAAATCATCAAATGTAAAATACCTGACTACTATTATTATATACTTACGTCATCGTGTACGACGGACGGAATTAGGGACCGACTAATACTGCACTTGAGAAATGGAGTCCTTGGACACTCATCTTGCGCAATGGCTTCTAAACTGTTGAACATGTGTGACTCTGTACCTCCGTCCCAGACAAGTTTTTCAACAAATTCCATGAAATTCTGTTCAGGTAAACATTATTTTTATGTAGACAGATAGTTTGGTCGATTAGGCACAATTGCACATTAGTAAATGCACTTACCGAAGGAGGTATATCGTGAAAATTCATCATATAGCGCAGTTCAGATTTTGTGAAAGGCTGATATCTTCTATCGCACATCTCTTCGATAGAGTCGCACAGAATGCGTCCTTGTTCATTCAACAAATACTTTCGCTCACCCTATAACAAGTAAAGAATATTTTTTTGCTAAAAATGTATACACGAAATATTTATAATACCTATATCGTAAAAAAATATATAATTGCACCTTGGTCATTTTGTACATTGTTCTGGCTTTACGTTTCGCATCAACAGAATTCAGTTGTTTGTTAAATTGCGTGAGAAGCCGCTCAGCAAAGTTTGTCCCCGCACCATATATTCTTGCGTAGTTCAAAATTTTTGCTTGATCTCGACCCATTCCTATCAAACTAGCAGTTTTGGAGTGCATATCGGTACCTGCACTTTTACTTCCCTGGCGGTATGGATAAATAAAGAAATTTTGTACGTAGCTCATCGTGAAATCAAACTTTTAAAAAATGGCTACATGCCACAGTCAATTTTCATAGATCATTTTCATATCCACCAACCTGTAGTGTCATCCAACCTAGCGCCGTTGATCCATGAATCTCCTGAAAATGATGCGTCTCCAATTATTGATGCAATCCATAGTTCTTGCGAATCTACATCGGCTCCAACAAAGTAAAAAGAGTGAGGTGTTTGGATCATGCCCTTTAATTCTGAACCAATACGATCTTCATATGCATTAGACGCTGTCATCCAAGTGGGTTCCACAGCTCGTCTGGTCAATGTTCCTGAAACGGCAACCTGCATGTAATTTTTGTTGTGGTAATTAAATTAAAATCTTTACTCTCATCCTTTTCAACTGTCTAGAATAATTCAATCATTTTTTTAAACCTGAGGTATTATTGCTCCATATTCCATCGTGCCATCAAAATCACCAATATTGTCTCGTACCTCCTCAGGGGTAAACCAAACCGCGACTTGTCCAAGAATTCGATCGCGATTGTTTCTCCAGTAAGATGTCATTTTGCTTAGTCTACAACAAGTAATTTAGTAAAAGAGTACTATTCATACGGAAATGCAAACAAACTAAATCAATCGCTAGNGTAAGATGTCATTTTGCTTAGTCTACAACAAGTAATTTAGTAAAAGAGTACTATTCATACGGAAATGCAAAGAAACTAAATCAATCGCTAGAATACCTAACAACTTTATTCGCTACACTGCTGTCGTCTGAACTGGTAAGGATCCCCTCTTCTATCTTTGTCAAAAAGTCCTTGGCCAAAGGATTTCCAACACGATTACTTGGCCCATCCTGGAAAAAGCCACATTAGTAATATAAAACTAAAGTACTCTACAAGAACTCTACAAGGTTTATAAAGCTCTAGTTTAGTTTGCTTATTTTATTATGTGGAACCTTATGTGGTAGTGGAATGAACAAACATTTTGGATGCGGTGAACATTCCACAAAATTTGTTTCTTTCGTTGACTTCTTATTTTTCTTACACCATCTATTGAAAACAAAAATAGTTTGAACAGTTGTAGTTATTACTATAAAATGGCTTGACCTGGTAGTACTTACATTCCTTTTTCCCTTAGCGTCTGAAGGCCTTGAATAAAATCTTTCAACTCTGCCGACTGCTCACTTTTATTGCGGAGATCTATTTCGTTTGTGCCTGACTCTGCTGAGACAGGATTTACAATTTTACGTTTGGCGTCTTCCCAAATCTTCAGCCAATTGCTTAAGTTGCACATATAAAAGCAAAACAAAATGTTGAACTGCACTAGAGCTACATGAAAATTCCAAAATGCATACAGAAGAATTCGGATTAGCGAGTAAATACCTGTATGGAAATAAAGAAGTTTCCTCAGTTTGACCTTCTACACTATCAATTTCATTGTCAGAATCTGTCTCAGCTGCATCAATAGACGATCCTGGTTCCTGGAAGTCGTTTCCAATCAAAAAGCCCCAGCCTCCTTTCCGATTATAATGTAAAGGAAACCCGAGCCAAGTTAGTCTAAGGAGTTTTGGTACCATCTGCATAGACGTACTAATTTTTGCTGGACCTGGCATGTAACCGCTTTCATTTATCTAGACAACAAAATTGAAGTGTGAAGGCACCAATTATGCGATAGGCCAAAAGTTGTTAGCCTTAGCCTACTTCTGTCGAGCTAAAATAGTTTTTGTTTCATAAAAACATAAATTACTACTTTGTAGAATAGCTTGCGATACCAATTGGGTAAGTTATCTTGAGGCTCAGAGGTGGAAAGTTTAGATTTTCGTTTTTTGGGAACTTTCCAATCTAAATCCCATAACCAAGGATCCTCTTTATATCTGAAAACAGAATATGACACTGACAATCACGGCGTTGAGACTTGAGACAAAGACTGCACAAGAGTCAAATTTTAGTTGTGGTCACCTTTCTCCTTCCAATAATTTTAACGCTTCATTCGCTTTCTCCATCAAAACAGACTTTGCTGCCATTTCATATTCATTAAAAGTATTTTCAGAGTTTTCAATGTACTTTTTCCAGTTGGAATTAATGGGCAAATAGGTAGCACCCATCTCCAAAGTTCCCGCCAGAGTAACAGGATGTGGAAATCTATTTAGAGTTTGGAAACACACGTATGTAATAATATGGTTGAAAATAATTACAATAGACTCAGGATTTTCACAATCGTATAAAACAGTATTGAAAAAATTTAACGCGAATTTTTTTACCTTTCAAAGAATAGTGGTAAAAGCTTTTCAAACACCTTCTTTGTCGCTTCTACGTCATTGGCGCAGTACTTGACCAAGTCTTGGAACTCTCGTCTGACATCCCCCAGTGTACCTTTTACAAATACATTTCTAGATTCCTTGTCCAACTTTTCGTCACAATACAGCTATAAGTAATGATAGAATTTGTTTTTAATAGTGAGTATTACAAGCTAAGTGCAGTTATCAGAGTTGCTAGATAGTACAAGTACTCGTGACAAAATGCTTAATATACAATTTACCTTATAAACGTCTGCCAGATTGTTAAGTGAGCTTTGTTCATTCCATTCCAGAAAATTTGCCTCTGCCAAACCATATTTCTTCAAATGTGCCGGATCGTTATTTTTCATTCCAGCATTCGCTGTTAATTTCAAAGCCCGCTGATAGTATTCCTTGTCCAACTTTTCGTCACAATACAGCTATAAGTAATGATAGAACATGTTTTTAATAATGAGCAATGAGCATTACAAGCTAAGTGCAGTTATCAGAGTTGCTAGATAGTACAAGTACTGAGTACAAAATGCTGAATAATATACTATTTACCTTATACACGTCCGCCAGATTGTTATGTGAGCTTTGTTCATTCCATTCCAGAAAATTTGCCTCTGCCAAACCATATTTCTTCAAATGTGCTGGGTCATTATTTTTCATTCCTGCATTCGCTGTTAATTTCAAGGCCCGCTGATAGCTTGTTATTCCACTAACTGAAATATGCATGGACATTGTGTCCATGAACCTGGTCTTTTGAGCTCTACATCAATTTGAAATAAATATTCATTATTCATTTATAATTTATTACTGATTAATGTATAAATAACCAATTCATTTCCAAGTATTTTTCTTTTCCTTCATTTTGAACTATTCTATATACTTTAACCTTACCGTTAGAAAGTACTGCTCCTTGATTCGTGCCCTATCATAGCTGACATTGTGGCCAACAACTATTTTCTCCTTCAGTCGATCTATCGGTACTTTATTTTCACCTGTTTAAAGTATGAAATATTAAAATGGATCATGCATAACGAAAAAAGACTTGTAGTTTATGTGGATTTTGAATACCTCAAAGAGGAGAAGTACCTGGAAGTGTTTCTAATGGTATAAGGTCATTCAATGAATTTTGGGTTGTTTTCTTCGGCATTGCCGACTCGTCCTCTGATGTTAAAACATCGGAACACCAGGAATACCTATACATAAATACTCAGTAGTTTATTGTAAGAACTACAATTTATAGAAATAAACAAAACACTGCAAAAACCAAAATTACCACGCATCTGTAGTTAGAGCGCATGCCAGTGTAGGAACATTACCGTACGGCACACAAACTTCCACATCAAAAATCATTGCATTTTCGTCAGGGTAAGGAACAGAGAAAGCGGTTCCATCATTAAGGTACTTTGTCCATCCGCTCTGCCAAATTAAACATTAGAACACTCAAACAAACGCTACATCGCCAAATTATTATCCTTAAATGAAATGACAAACGACATTTACATAATGACGACAACTTACCACAAATTTCCATTCAGACGGTTTCGCTGGAATCTTAGAGTGTAATAGCTGATTCATAAGTTTCTTGTACCGAAATGTTTGTTGCAAAGCTATATTTCTAAAATGATCATTGATATCCTCTCCCTGCAGTTCCGGAATTCGTAAAATCAGCAACCGGCGATATCGGTTTGACTTTTTGACTCCACAGGGAGTGGGCCTCCAAATGACTCTGACATTTTGCAACAACAGCAGGGTCGAATTTCGTTTCTCTGAACGAATCTATGAAAATTTGCCGGTAAAGGTCATCAGGAATCATTTGAATTTTACATGGATTCCAAACAACGCTCTGATCAGTCCCGTCATCATGTTTCGGCCTCTTGTCCTGCTCCAATCGTAATGAAACAGGGGACGTAGAGTTTGATTGTTTGTCACAATATAAATTTGCATGGGTCAACTTGGGTCTTAAAGTGGTACAAAATTTCTTGCGCAAAGGTTGAAAAAGAGACAACATTGCCATATATAACACTCTGCGGTATTAAATTTTTTAAATCCGAAAATTCATGATAACTATAACATGATATTAATATAACCCATATAATCAGGAGCAACACAAAATCAAAACACTTGTCCACTTGTGCACTGTAAACATTAAAGTTTTCAAACAGTTTGTATTTATTTACAATTTTACATACATGTCTTCAAATTTGCTTTGGTATAAATACACGTGCTTTGACTTTTCACTGTTTTCACTTTCACTTTTTATCTTTTTCGACCGACAAAGCAGAGCGAAAGCGTGTAGATACCTAGTAAAGATAGCACAGCACAAGCACAACACAAGCACAAAGGCACAATACTTTCATCTGTTTTATCCAGTTGCCGCCACTGGATTTAATTTTGTGCACTTGATGATATCAGTATGTAGCAAAGAAATTTATTTTGCATTCAAAAGAAACGAAAAATCTTTGTTGTTATTTTTTCACCAAGATTGAAGATTTGTCATTCATATTTCTCTCACTCTTTTTCACTTTTCAGCATCTAAAATTTGTATTACAAATTACCTGGAGAGGTCATTCGTCATTTAATTTCTAAATTCCGTCGATTACTTTCTTTAAAATCAAGCATTCGTGTTGTTTAGCCAGCACCGCAACCGCAAGTTGTCTGAAGTTGTGTTGTACTCTATACTTTTGCTGAAAAAATTCAATAAAATTTTGTTCACATTTTCAGGAAATATGTTTTGAAAATCATTATTAATTGTCTTGAACTGAAAATTTTAATTGTTTCGTCGTCGAATGCTCTTTCCGATTCCGAATACTAAGCCATTTTATTAGCACTTTATTCAACATTTTTTAATGATTGAAATTGATTTCCTTCAAAACAATGGATATGATTACTTTTTAAATATCCAGTTTTCTGTCATGCATGATATGATCACACTAAAAAAGCTGCTTAATTAAGAGAAAAAATAACTGTAAACCGTTTCATATTGAAAAATAATTTGTTCCATTTTTGCATGATGATGGTAGTCTTGATGGGTGGACATGATTTATTTTCAAAAGTGAAATTACACACAGTTCGGAGATAAATAAGCATTACATAAATAAACAGGTAATAAATTAGTAATAAATTAAATAAATAGAAGTATTATAAGTACGCCTATGCTGCAAACTAACTAAACTGAAGATCAATTTAAGCGTATTCATTTACTCACGACGACTTGTGAGCCACACGTTTACTACTTTGACCATGCTGACGATGATGGTGTTTACTGAATTTGGATCGTTTCGAATTCTGTGCAGATGTTCTTGCAGACTCCTTTGTTTTATTCATCTCATTTCTCATATTGTACGAAAAATTCTTTTTGATTTTGTTAATCTGATAGGAAGATAGCTCAGGTATTGTTTTCAGATACCGTCCCATCCAGTTACTCAACCATTTTACAAGCTCTTCCGGTTCCTTTGGGGCTTCTGTAGAAATAATACAGGATACACATCAAAGCAAGAACTTGGAAGCGTCATTTCACGACATTTTTCATTATTATACTATATACCTGGTTCCTGGTTTTTACAAGCTTGTGAGGGGCTCCAGCCAGGGGTTGTTGGTGGTTGAGTCGTTGAAGCTTCTGTAGAAACGCTCCATCCAGAAGTAGTTGGCTGTGTAGTTGAAGCCTCAGTGGAAATGCTCCAACCGGAAGTGGTTGGCTGTGTAGTTGGTTGTGTAGTTGGCTGTGTAGTTGAAGCTTCAGTGGAAATGCTCCAGCCTGATGTCGTTGGAGCTTCTGTGGAAACGCTCCAACCGGAAGTGGTTGGCTGTGTAGTTGGTTGAGTAGTTGGCTGTGTAGTTGAAGCCTCAGTGGAAATGCTCCAACCTGATGTCGTTGGAGCTTCCGTGGAAATGCTCCATCCGGAAGTAGTTGGCTGTGTAGTTGTTGCCTCTGTGGAAACACTCCAACCGGAAGTAGTTGGCTGTGTAGTTGTTGCCTCTGTGGAAACACTCCAACCGGAAGTAGTTGGCTGTGTAGTTGTAGCCTCTGTGGAGACGCTCCAGCCTGATGTCGTTGGAGCTCCTGTGGAAACACTCCAACCGGAAGTAGTTGGCTGTGTAGTTGTTGCCTCTGTGGAGACGCTCCAACCGGAAGTAGTTGGCTGTGTAGTTGTTGCCTCTGTGGAGACGCTCCAGCCTGATGTCGTCGGAGCTTCTGTAGAAACACTCCATCCGTTATTTGAATTCCAGCCAGAGGTTGTAGGTGGTTGTGTGGTGGGACTCCAACCTGATGGAGTAGGATGTGGATGAGGATGTGGATGAGGAAGAGGATTTGGAAGTGGGTGCTGTGTAGTTGAAGCCTCTGTGGAGACACTCCAACCGGACGTAGTTGGCTGTGTAGTTGAAGCCTCTGTGGAGACACTCCAACCGGACGTAGTTGGCTGTGTAGTTGAAGCCTCTGTGGAGACGCTCCAGCCTGATGTCGCTGGAGCTTCAGTGGAAATGCTCCATCCGGTGTTTGAATTCCAGCCAACAGTCGTACTTGGTTGGGTTGTCCATCCAGTATTTGAACCCCAGCCAGAGGTTGTAGGTGTTTGTGTTGTGGGACTCCAACCTGATGGAGAAGGATGTGGATGCGGATGAGGATGTGGGTGAGGAAGAGGATTTGGAAGTGGGTGAGGATGCGGGTGGGGGATTGGTGGGAATGGGTGTATAGTGTAATTATGTGGAATAATGGGAATGTGTAAGTCAAGCGTGTCGTCATCTGTAAGACCTTCACTTGGAGGAATCACGTCATTTTGTTCACCGGATTGTGGTAACGCTTCAGTGGAATCTTTTTTTTCGCCTCCAACTGGATTCGGACAATCCTTTGCAAAAATAATAGCCACAGCCACTAAGATCACTGTCCGCTTCATCTTGAACCTTAAATTTAAGCCTTGCACACACTATACACCAGCTTTGCACACCCACCACCCTGTAAATTTGAAAACGTAATGTGTAGCATGTTCACCTTTGCAGCAACTTTATAAGTGACCAACATATTTTTCTGATCTTTCATCCGGGCCAGCTTTCGTTCATATTTTATCTGATCTATAAATAGAGCTCTAGAATTTCAGAAAAACGGGAAAATATATAGGTCATTTTATTGACCTTAAATTTAAGCCTTGCACACACTACACACCAGCTTTGCACACCACCCTGTAAATTTGAAACAGTAATGTGTACACCTTTGCAGCAACTTTATAAGTGACCAACATATTTTTCTGATCTTTCATCCGGGGCTAGCTTTCGTTCATATTTTATCTGATCTATAAATAGAGTTCTAGAATTTCACAACAACGGGAAATTATATAGGTCATTATTTTATTTTCTCTACTCACAATTTTCAGTTCATTGTCAGTTCTTTGTCACATGTGTATTCACAAACATGCATACACTGCATCAATTTACTTAACCTGTTCTAATCCTAGTTCAACAAAGAAAAACTTTCACTTTCTGCACGTGTTACCCCTTAGACAAACGACTACCAGCATCATAAGGTAACCATTTGTGCAGGTGCTCCTGCTTAAACCTATTTCTGGGCAACTGCAAATCATATTTTGTTTTGTTACCCTTTTCCTTTTTTCAATTTTCATGTATAGGCATAAATCTCATTATGCTACATCATTGGATGTTTTCCTCAGAAATAAAATATGTTTGAAAATGGTAAGCTAGCTGCATAAAGTGTCGATTCTGGAAAGCGGAAAATTGTTTTTCATAGTAATACTACTTTATATGAATGTAAATACTTTCAATTTTTTGATTGCTTCAATATTTTTATTACGTAACTTTTTTTTATCCCTCAATTGGTATTCTGTGTTTCCATATTTGAGCTCCACTCCAACGCACAACATAAATATGTACTATAAAAACTATTTACGTTAGAAATGACGACGTTTGAGGACATATTTTTGATAAAAACAGTATTTATTGTTAACGTTTCGGTTTTCAAAATAGTTTTCAAAACTATTTACATTCTTCGCTATTAAAATATACATACCTATGAATCTTGCTTGTCTTTGCCTCTTACCTCATGGAAGAACGATATCCATGACCTTCCCTCATAATTTAACAAGTGAAAAATCTGAATTCATATAACCACCTAGCTAAGAGCTGCGTTGAATTCATAACTTTTTTGGCAGCTG